>QEYC01000230.1:0-284822 GCA_009935795.1 Pholiota adiposa | reverse complement strand
GGCGCCTAATTGTCAATAATGGATGTTTGGCTTACCGCGGGACTGATTCTAGAAGGTTTTTTGCAGCCGCATTTCGGTACTGTATTTTCTCAATTGTTGGAGGGCATGGGCCGTGCACTAATCTACTATATTAATACGGAGAGGGTCAAGAGTCACAGGTTTCTAGTGGGAGAAGTGGACCTCCTCTATACAGTATTATTGTGCCATGGAGGGTGGATATAGAAGATTTTGTCCTGGATCAATCATGCTATTGAACAGGATAATAGATGGTTTTCGACTGACTCGAATGACAAATGTACATAATTTTCTTCAAATTCTACTTAGTGTAATTAGTGTCTGTTCAATTTTCGGGCATATACTAATGACTTGCATTGCACTGAGCTGGGCGGTAATTTTCCTGCTTCGATGTCTTCAGGAACAAACTCGAAGAGCTCAATGGTCATTGCGACAGATTTTACATACCAATGTGGCAAATACAGATGTAGCCATATGAATGATCTGCCTTAATATTCTGCTCGAAATTATCTGCAGATGAATATGATCAGCACATTGCTTAAAAGCCTAAAGCCAACAGCAAGATTCACAATTTACTGGATCACAAGTAAAGCGCGACATAATCTACTTTTGAAGCTTCGCTGTGAGCTCGGGGACAGCGTCGAAGAGGTCAGCAACAAGTCCGACATCAGCCACTTGGAAGATAGGAGCATCGGCGTCCTGAAAACATTGTGAATATCATATATCGGGTCATCGTTGTACAACGGACCTTGTTGATGGCAACAATGAGCTTCGAGTCCTTCATGCCAGCAAGATGCTGGATAGCACCAGATATTCCGAGGGCGATGTAGAGCTCGGGAGCGACAACTTTACCGGTTTGTCCGACTTGGAGGGAGTTGTCCGCGTAGCCAGCATCCACAGCGGCACGCGAAGCGCCGACAGCAGCTCCCAGCGCATCCGCAAGCGGGTACAAGGTCTTTTCGAAAGTCTCGGCATTTTTCAATGCACGTCCACCAGACACGACGCGGGAAGCGACGCCCAGGTCGGGTCTATCCGACTTGGCGATGGTCGTCTTGATATGCGTGGTCGAGGGATCAACAACCTCAACGGGGTCGACAGCCTTGTCCGCTGCGCTGGTGCCTTGCTCAAGGGCAGGCGCAAAGGCTGTCCGCGGACGCTGAAGAACTTGATCGGGATGGCAGCGGGTGCGCGAACGGTGGCGATGGCATTTCCGGCGTAGATAGGGCGAGTGAATGGTGCTGTGGCTGCGGCGTCGTGCTCGAGCGAGGTCACGTCGGAGACAGTAGGTGCGTTTAGGCGTGCGGAAACGCGGGGCAGAACGGACTTGGCGGCAGAAGAAGTTGCTGAAACGACGTGGGTGAATGGCGAGTCAGAGAGCAACTTTTCGAAAAGGGGCGAAAGTGTCTCTGCGAGGGTTCGGCATATTGTGAGGAAGTGGAATGAAGAACTGAGGTGACTCCCTTCAACCTATGGCAAAATAAATGAGATATCTGCGTGCAATGTCGTTCCAAACGCACTTCTTGACTTTTTCCACAACGCCTGGAACATGTTCCGCACTTCCAACAACCAATGCAGAGACCTCCCCCCAAGTTGCTCAGCAGCTGTTAGCGCTGATAGAGATCCCGACTCGATGACTCCACCGCGGTGCTCCAGGAAGACGAGGGCATGAGGTGAGCCAGCGGTCGCGTATGAGCGAGCAAAAGCCCTCCGGCTGAAGATGGAGCTGGTTCGTAACATCTATAAATCATTCAGCTATGCACCACTATTCGAAGCCTGCGTACGCACTACCGATTATCTCTCTGGAGGTGGATTGTGAACAGAATAAGCGGAGAAAGTTCGTCCCGATCCGGGTTTCCTCCAAATCATGTGCCAATGAGGAAATCCATCACTTCTCACGCCTTCCCCGCATGCTTTGAGAGGTCGTTGCGGGGAACCTGCGGGGAAATGTAGTACATACATATGTACATTGATGGGAGCAGATAGATTGTAGTGGTTGAGAAGAAAGAAGTGCATTTTTGTGAGGGATTTTAAATACGTAAATTCACGATGTGTACACAAACCCAAATATGCTCTTTCGTACTGTTGAATAAATACTGGATGACTTCCCGTAGGAATCTGAAAGGTTTCCAGACTTTCAGACTTTCAGACGAATTTCAAGCTCCGCATCTGAAATACTTTTTCAGATTCCGTAGCCACGGCATTCTAGATTCCGACAGATTCCGGACATATCCTCCAGTGTTCTCAGTGACTGCTCAGTATAGTTAGATTCCCTCTATATTGTGAATCACTAATAATGCATTACCTTCCAATGCCTTTCAATATGATTACAGACAAAAACCATAATTTATTACGGCGGAAAATAGTTGGAAAATAGCGGATACGTACTCTAGAGACGTTAAGATTGCATAACAGATTGAAGGTAACAAGTGTGACATGTATTACCGTATCCGGACTGTGGAGTAACCAAAGGGAGGTTGGGGCAAGTCTGAAAGGAACTTGGAAGTCTGAAATCTGTAGAGGGGTAGGGAGGCCTCTACAGACTCGAATATCTGAAAGGCGGAAATTAAGGTTTGAAACATCCACTGTGCCGGTATACTTGTAAACAATGTAAGAAGTCTACTATCCTTCCGCGATCATTTATCTAACTCTGGTCAATCGCACGATTTATGCATGCCAGGAACTTCCTATATCCTTCTGAAGTTATCGGTTCCGGAACAGGCGTGGTCTTTCCCGAGAAATTCTCCCAAGCAGTCATGCGCTTTTCGTGACTTTTGCATACGATATCGCGCAAGTTCCTCAGCAGGTCGACAAACACGGGGCCAAAACACGGTGCCACAAAGTGGTCCTGGACATGCTTCCTGAGAAACACCTTTTTGGCATGGATGAATACTTCGGGATCGGGGGAGGACCAGTGCCTGCACCAGCTGGCGACCTCGTTGTGCTCTCTTTCAGGCAGGTCCTTCGAGCGGTCTCCGTACATACTGCAGAGGATGCAGAGAATATAAAAGAATGACTCTAGGTCATCCAAATAAGATGGGAAGGCATCCATCAGAGGAGATCTAGAAACCTCTAGCACGTAGATGGATTGAAAGAGATTTTTGCCAGCTAGACCAGAACCAGGCTGGGATGACAGAAGGTTAGCATGGGCGCAATCTCTCTGGCGCGCGAAAAAATACATACCGCGACATCAGGCATACATGGGAGCACGGTCGTAGGGGTGCCTACTGGTTTCGCTTTGTCGAGCCCAACCAGCACGCCCCTGATATTATCGCCTTCGCCTTTGATTCGAATGTTCTTTGGGCATATATCCCTGTGGCATACTCCAAGTTCCCAAAGATTACGGTGTCCTGCAGATAAACAATTGCTTGTAAGCGACGCGAAATATGGTATAAAAAAGGCGAAACTGACCTTCAATCGCATCGCGTAGGACACACAACAGCTCCCTCGTAGTCGTGAACTTGGAGATATTGCGCTCATAATATTCCATCACGACAACATTATGTATCCTCGCGCACATGACACGCTTAACAGGGTCAATATCAGTGAGGAATGCATTGTGGAATTGGCTGGAATGTGGGATATTATACAGGGCTTCGTTGATGTAGCCCGTTGTCCCCTGGGTGTACGCCGCCACTTGCCCCACGCCTGCTACGCCTCGGACTTTGGCCAAAATCATACCTTCCGTTTCGAAATACTCCGCTGTCGGACTCCTATAATCCCATGCCCTTTTAACTATAAAGCGTTTTCCAACACCATTTCTCACCATCCAGGCTGCAGTGGCGCGTCCAAAAGGATTGTGGCCGCAAAGGCAGGCTTTTTCTACTTGAAAGGTATGCGCTTCTGCGGTTAAGGCATCGGTAAGGGATAGATACCGTATGCCCTGGCGCCAGAATATGTGATCTACGGAGCGGTCAGGTTGAGAAAGGCAGAATAAGACATATATGAACAATTTCGGCTGCAGATGGATGTCGATAGCCCTAGTGAGGTGAAAACCATTGCGGTCGAAGACAAACACGTTCGCAGAACGTTTGGTGAGGACCAGACAACATACGGAATGGCGTTCGGGACGAGATAGGAAACAACGGCTGTGCAAAATGATGAATATTTTTGTTCCATAATGGATGCTGTTGAAACTGAACTCACCGAGCGTACACGCCCAGTTGGAGCTTCAAGTTGTCAGCAAGGTCCTGGTTCGTGTTCCATAAGACTTCTACCGGAACGATACAGGTCTGATAATCTGTCGCCATAGCAGGATGAGACTTCCTACCAAAGACATGTAGAGGATGTGGTTTATCGAAGGTGCTCATGCTGTCGACATTATCCAGATTTTGTGATACGATATACATACCTTTGGAGTCCCACATAGAAAGTAGAACTACGAACAGCCGATGAAAGGCTCGAACAAGACCAGGGCCATTCAAGTCGCTGCCAAGGTCCCAGCTTCTCTGAGTGGCATCGTAAATACCACACTTAGCCAGAGCGAGGTCGAGAAAAGAATCAAGGTCCGCAGATGGCGTCCAGCTATCTGTGTCGGAGGCGGTACTCCATGTATGGTATCGTAGTTCTGCGTGGACGAGATCAAGTTCTTCGCGGGAGACTGCCGTAGCCACCGCAGATACAAGACGCGCCCTTGAGCGAATTTTGTCCATGTGATTAGCAGTTTTTCCGGACATAGTAGAGGTATGTAGAAGATTCGGGATGCAAGACGTCAAAGTTGGTGCAGAGAGTGAAATACACTCACCAGAATACTTATACCATTCGTACATGGCCACCAAGCAACAATCCTGTTCGTGGTCAGGCCACACTTGTTTGTGGCCACCAACGCACATGTATCCGGTTGAAGCAACGACGCTTGACGTTGTCACCTTTTCCATGGGGGGTCCCATCCAATTCGATGGTTCGAGCTAGGTATGCGCTGTAGGTCTAAATGTCAAATCCGCTCGACACCAACGAGAACGCACTTGTGAAGGAGAAGACCAATGAAAACGATGGGAATCACTGTCAGGTTTGCAGTGAAAGGATGCCGGGATGCCGTTTTTCAACTCAGATCGTCACATGACACTGCCCTTAAGTTTCTCACCCTTTTAAATTTCAATTTGTCGCTAATACCCATCCCTCCGAATCTCCGAAGGACAAGGTGCCGAACGGATGAGTCGGCCCTCACCGACTTGTTTTCCTATTGTTCGACGTCCTACTACTTATATTGTTCTAACTCTCAACCACACGATCACCAGGTACTTATGACATTTCTTCTCATTCCTCTACCATCTACCCTTTATCTGACCTTGTTTACAGTACAGTAATAAGTGGAGTAGTTATCTATCCCGCCGACTTCATTGTCAATTCTTTCGCTGATATTTGACAGATCCTGAGCCTGATGAACGACCAACAGAAACTCCTGGAAAAGGAGAAGAGAGAACGAGTCCACATTCTTCAGGTAACCCAGTAGAATGCTATCTTGACCAGGCTGACCACATTCTGCTCTCAGGATGCGCCAATTGCTCATATGCCTAACGAGATTCTGACCCAGATTTTCATAGATGCCAGTTCTGAACCGACATCAATCAAGGAGTCCACGACTCGCGATGGAACGGAATACGCAGAGATGACAGGATACCGCAACATGGAGGTCGTGATCTCGCATGTCTGCGGCCAATGGCGCGCTCTTAGTCTCGGGATACGCTCTCTCTGGACCACTATCTACTTTGTTGCACATCTATCGAGCACTAGCGACAACCTTCCACGCCTCGAGGCGTACTTTGGGAGATCTGGATCCAGGTTACTGGATATTTGGATTGACCTGAAGGGAAGAGCGCCCACGCCGGGCGGAGCGAATGTCTTCCGACCTCTGATGTTGACACTCCTTCGTCATGTCAGCCGATGGCGCAGCTTTACCCTCTTCGCCGGAGACCAATTCCCTGCCTTTTATCTCAGCAGCCAGCTCAGGTTTATTGATGCTCCTAACCTAGAGGCATTCTGTATTTTCGCACAGCTCGACGATGACCGGATTATCCGTCATCCAACTGCTATAGGATTGTCAAATGTCCCAAATACAGTTATTTTTCACAAGGGGGTTCCCAAACTATCTCTATTACATGTGGATATTTCCGGCCTTTATTTCTTCTTACCGCCATTGTCCAAGATCTCGACATTTCACTTAGTGAATCCTGTCAAGAATAACATCATTGCCTTGATCAATGCCCCCTCGTCTCGCTCGCTTTTCCAGCAGTCGTTCACTCACTTGACATACCTTACTTTGGACCATATATTCCTGGCGCCTAATCATCCTACAGGGGTGTCTGTAGCCTGTCCTAAGTTATTGCATCTTCGAATTTCTTCATTCCCTATCAATTGGAATATGTTCCCTCGATGGAATTTGCCTCTCCTCGAAACCTTGACTTTCCATAAAACCTCATTCAACAGTGTGCGCACCTCTCCCCCGGTTGATGCCCCGAATCTGCGCAGTTTGTTTCTCGTTGACTGTGACATGGCCCTGTCTCATGGCAGTGGCATTTTTTCTCTCACCCAGCTGACAAGAATCGTCACGAAGATAGTCTTATCTGACAGTCGATCATCACCTCCTGGAATAAACCCTACAGAACTTCTCAGCTATGCTTATTCCGAGAACAGTTGGCCAGCGCTCCAGGATCTCACCATAAATCTATACAACCCTGGAAAATTCGGCCTCAACTTGATAGAGATTTTCCAGCGGTATCCCAAATTCTCTGCGATCACTCTACGGGTCGACCCCAGTGTCCTTGCCAGTTGAGAGCCAGCTATGCCCTACGACTGGAGCTATTGGAGGATATATGCAAATATAGCCGCTGGACGCCTCGATTCCATATATTCCTTGTCCATGGCCGGTCTCCATTACAACCAATGGGGCGTTTGGGAGCTTGTATGAAAAGCTGAACCCGCCACTCATTAAGAGATACCCTCTGACGCCTTAAATCCTCTTCATATCTAGTCAGAATTGGTGGTTTGGACCCTTAAACATGCCCTGTACAATTAAAGTCTTTCTTAAATAATATCTTCCAGTTTGATCAAGTATTGGTTCAGACGTGCGTGTTCTACTTTTAAGACGTTCTGCAGCTTTATGGTTATCGTTCTTGATCCATTCTATGTAGCACAGCGATCTCCGAGCAATGCAAATCGAGTGATATTGAGAGTACAACATAACGCTGAAGAAATAGACGTAGAGAAAATTATATTAGGAACGGAGAATGTGAGGCAATGATCAACGCAATAGAGCACAGAGTACTATAAATTGGAATAAAGTAATTGTATGAGGTAGAGGGTATAAAAGGCAAAGCCTTGGTTCACATCTTTAGGCCATCCATGGGGGCCAATCGGTGACTGGCTAGTGAAGGTGTCAAAAGCGATTTTGGATGCTAAAACAGAGTGCCTTAGAATCAGTTCATATTCCCAAATTATGGTCCTGAAAGATGCTCACCTAGAGCCTCATAACCTCACTTTCCACGTCTATTGCCTAGTAGGCAGCGAGTAACCACCTCCGAAGCCGTAGCTTGAAGACAACTGTCCAAAAGAGGACTCGTAATCCTTTTGGGGATGTGATTTTGATGCTGACGATGATGTTTGCACCGAAGACGATTTCGAAGTCGATGATGATTTGGTGGATTTAGTGCTCTTGCGAGGAATAGAAGGTAATATACTGCCTCCAAATCCGTATTGCGAAGACAGATTTATGAACGAGGACTCGTAGTCCTTGGAAACGGTTTGGCGTTGGGACTGCATAGACAACGAGGAAGTGCTGGAAGCGGTGGTTGAGCTCATTGTTATCGGGATAGGATGAATTCGGTTTGAGTAATGAGTTATGGTGGGAGATATGCGAGTTGGATAGGACTTTCGAATGTTTGAGAGACTATTTTGGTTTCTCTACTGCGACGCACTGTCTGCTTTTAAAGTGCCCCGAGCGCCTCAAAAAGCGGCTAGAGTAGCATGCAGTGCTTCGCATCCGTACTGCGCGTCGTCGAAATGGATGAATCTCCGCACCGACGAGTTTTTCCTGACTCGTTCGACCATTGAATTGTATTGAATATTGCGACAGGCACGGGCCGTCGACCACTAGTTGATCATGCGGACTTGGAAAATAGAACATTGGGAGTGATTTTCCAGAGGCTCTGCGCAGACTGCGCCACGCGTTCCGCAGACTGCGGTACCTTCGACTTTCAAAAGTCAATAATAATAGTGGGAATAAGTGACTCACCGCAGTAATTCCCATGGTTTTCCTGGCTGTGCAGCAAAGTCGCTCAGAACTTCCGACTTTGCAGGCCCATATGCCAGCGCCGCGGCCTGACTCCGCAGTTGTCGGGATTTATGCGTGCCTGTGTACAGACGGCGGAACCGAGGGCCCCTCGTCCTGAGGGGGAAGTCGTGGATATGTTATCCGATAAGATCAGCATACAATGCTGACGCCAGAAAACAAACAACGGTGAACTTATAGATCAGGTATTGAACAAAGTAATTTTCAATTAACAGCAAAGTCTACAAGGATATCCACCCAAAGGAGGGGCCAAACGATCGATAATCCTAAACAGTCAAAGGTTTGCTGTCTTTTTGCGCTGTGCAAACAGAAAAAACAAGTCAGTGTGTGTTTACTTCTCAGATCACATTCAGAGAACTCAACGTACCCATCGTGATCCGGTCACCCAGCGAAAGAGCAATGCCCTGAGTTTTGCTACGAATACGGACGTGGCCGGTGATAGTACCAGCTTCTGTCCTCTCGATGCTCAGATTTGCAAGAGCATCCTCGCCTGCGAAAAAAAAATTAGATTGAACGCTACAAATAATATGATAGATGAAGACTTACCGAACAGACTTCGAGCGTACATGTTCGCCGATAGGAAATCACATTCGCCCGATGTGGCGCCTTCTGGTGTCAGGCAGGACATGTTGGTAGCCTTCATGACGTGCTTCAAATATTCGCGGGGATCCCTACAAAGTTTCTCTAGTAAGAAGAGGTGGGGAAATGGAAACTGGGAGTGCTCACGACATGGGGTTGTTCACATTCACACGGTTCTCCCACTCAAACTCTGTCCACATGCTCCGGAACTTGAAAAAAAAAAAAAAAAAAAAAAAAAAAAATTAACAAATCATAACAGAACGTGCAGGTGTGAAGAAACCATACCTGAGCTTCATTGCAATACGCAGGCTTGATATAATCCATGATATCAATATGAATATCATTCAAAATAACACACGCTTCCGACATATTCGGGCCCTCCCAGAGAATACTGCCAAAGATGACACCAGTCTCCGTCGACGAGACTTTGATGGTGGCCTTGATACTCTGGAACCCATGAGGCGCAATGGTATACACCGCAGGGCGCTCGACGATCTTGAGGTCGCCAAGCGTGGCGAAGTCTAAGCAGAGGTTCTGCAGCGTGTTGGCAGTTTGGTTGACGAGGAGGACGTCGAGCAGAATGTCGAATCCGTTCATTTTTACGTATGCCTCTGCGTATATGGGATCCGAGAAGCCTGAAAGGGTGTTTGCGTTGAGTTCGCAGCTCGCATGAGAAATGGAGCGGAGACGAACCAGTCAGTTGAGAGATTCGACTAAGGTTGGACATGAAGTCTTCTTGGACTTCTCCTGATCCAGTAGCGCGGCCGACGTCTTCGTCGTACTGAAAATAGGTGAGTAAGATTTAGCACAACAAAAACTAAATCGGCTCACATCGATCGCATCATCCGCCGTTTTCTTCGAGAACTGTCGGAAGGATAGCAGATCGTCCACTTGAATCGCCACAGCTTTCGTAGTCTCGGCTTCTTTCTTCTCAGCAGCACGTTTCTGTTGAAAATAAATATACCAGTATCAGAACCATACGATCCCTACTGCACAGACGAACGTCATGACGTACCTCCTGCGCACCAAGCATCTTGGTAAAAGCAGTCTTGGTATCCTCGAGGAAGATATCATGGACGGCAGGCTCTGTCTCCAGCCCGCTCAAAGTCTGGATGCAGTTCATGATGCGTTCATTCGAGTCTTCGTCGATCTGGACAGTCACGAATTTGGATTGGCCGACGCGGATGACGGAGGTCATAACGAGCATCGCCTAAAATTTGGTTTGTCAATATCCTTCGATCCTTCTTATGAAACAAATGAATAAATTGAGCTACACACCTCTGCACGCAGGGTGTTAGAAGCAACGACATCCTTCGATTTTTCTGCGAATCGCAGAACCAACTTGGTCAAAGCAGCAGCGAGAACAGCACCCGTGAAGAAATCTCCTCCAAGGATCAGAGCTACAATAAGCAAAACAACAATCAGCCACCCAAGCGTGCACAGAATGAATGACGAATACTCACTTCGCAAAGGAGGCTTAGCAGCCGTCTTCACCGCCTCCAATCTCGCCGCACTAGTGCTCGTATACGCAGTCTCCGTCGCATACGTCCCATCCGCCAAGATCTTCGGACGTCCCCCACCGCTCTCCTTAACCGCCGCCTCCTTCTCCTTCTCCTCCTCGTCCTCCCCACTCGCCTCGTCCAACAGCCTTTGCTCAGACGCGAGAATCGGGATTTCTCCAAGGACCTTGCGAATCTCGCGCATCGTCGCGGTGATGTCTGTGATCGACTCAACATATTCGCCGAGAATCCAAAGCACGCCGCGGAAGACCTTGCCAGACTTGATTTCGGGGAGCGTCGAGATGAGTTTTTCGCAGATCGTGGCGCGTAGGTGTGGGAATTTCTCGACGACCTCGCTATATGGGCATGAAATGGACAATTAAATGACTGACGACCTCAAGGATGATGGTACGTACCGAACGAAAGCAACAACGTCGAGTGCTGAAGGGTTGTTGGAGTCGCCGAGGAACTCCATCAATGCATGGACGACGCTTGCTGCGACTTCGGAGAATTTGATAGCGGTAATGTGGATAGATTGGATGAGGAGCTGTCGATATTCAGGAGCCTGAAAATCGTGTAAATATCAACTCTTAGAGAGAAATGTCACAATAATGCGCACCTTCTCAAAATCTGCTTCCTGTGTTTTCTGCAGCTGCTTCTTCAGGAACAAAACAACTTCCTCGACGTTCCTGCTCGACGTCATACTGAGGACAATGCTGATGGCCTTGCGGCGAACTTCCATATCAGCACTAAATCGACAGAGTTGAATGAGATCGTCGTCGCGTAGATTTTTCAGGAAACGCACCTCGACAAGACCTGGAGTACATCCATGATCAATCCATCCAGGACATGACCGTGCTTCGCGCGGAGGTTGTCGAGGCGGTCTAGCACGATGAGCTTCACGTTGTTGTCGGACTCCTTGATCACAAGGGTGATGAGGCATGATGCAGCAGCTAGCCAAGGCGATCAACAATTATTCTTGCCTAAGGAGAAATATCAATCACCTTTCACAGCAGCAGGGTTTTGAGTGAGGGTGGTAAGGGTAGTGGCAGCTTCGTATTTGACAGCATGTGATGAAGCATTCAGGAGTTCAAAGATGCAGCGAATGTATCTTGACTGGAGAAATTATCAGCATAATGAGTGAAACGAAGAGACACCAAGACATACTCGGTGGGCAGAATCCGTTTTACAATCCAACCTGATGATCTCAATGATGCTCATCTGCAAAGCCTCGTCCAATCCGCCAATGGAATCGTATATGCTCATGATGTACTCCACAGCCTTGGGCATTGAACAGTGGGCGAGGAAGACGAAGGCGTTGCGCTTGCACGACGAGTCGCTTTCTGCAGCGAGGAAGGTGGACATGAGCTCGGCTGCATCGGGGATGAAGTGCTCGAATTCGCGATAGATGGAGTAGAGGGCAAAAACGGCGTTTTTGCGAACATACGAATGGCGGTGCTCGAGACAGGCGCGGCAGGTGGGTATCAGGGGTTCTAGGAGCTCTTGGTCTTTGGCGATCTTTTGCAGGAAGCGGAGACTTGCACCGCGGATATATTCGTTGGGATGTTGCTAGTCGTAAGTCAGTACGTGTACCCCCCTTGAAATTATGTTGGATGCATACAAGGTCATTTCGGATCGCGTTTCTGAATTCAAAAGTTGGATTAGCAGAACAATATCGTAAAAGACTATGCGACTCACACAACCAGAATCATCTCCTGCTTCAGCTTCCCGTTCTCGTCATACTTTGGGCAGACCTCCCAGTAGAAATGCAGCAGTTTCTTGAGTTGCTTGTTCCGTGAGGGCATAACGAATTGGATTATCGGCATCATTAGGGTTGGCTACCAGTCCTTTAATAATTTGCATCTCCCAAGAAACAACAGGAAGCGCTCACTTGAGGATTGCCATTGATAGTCGACACTATGATCTTGCGCAACGTGTCGATTTTGACCTCGTCAGAGCCCTTCTCGAGCCCTGTGCGAAGCTCCGCCGCTGAAGGGTACTCTGCGCTGGACTCAAATACGACGGTGTAACATGAAGAGTCGGAGGACGAGGCGGCCATAATGGATGCAGTCTACCGACGGCCAGCGATGATGGAGACAGTCGAGTATAAGAGCCGTGGGAACTTCCGGAGACGCGACGTGTCCACCCAGTGTCCACCGTCACCGTTGCGTCCCTTTTTAGACCGACCACCATCATCAATACAGCCCTTCGATTTATCGTAAAGAAAATGTCCTTAAATTCGTGACGGAGATTAACGACGCAGCTGGGATTTATTTTATACCGCACGGGAAAGCGCGCAAATTCCGTACCCACTAGGGCCGCCAAGGCCTTTTCTGTACCCGTTTCGCGCACAAGTTGCTGAAAATCGTCTCTCGGTGCGCAGACAGGCTAACACCTTCCGGAATGAACCTGTATGGCTTTCTTATACCCCGCCCTTAAATTCTCAGCTTCATTTAGCAGGCCGTGCTATCTCCGGAAGTGATGCCATACTGGAAACTTGCATCCGAAAGCGTCTTGAATTTCATCAACCATCTTGTTCTACTCTACCACTCTACCAAAATCAAAATGCCGCGGCTCGAGTTCAAGCGACTACAGCTCTCTCTTGTTCTCCTGCTCCACAATTCGGCATCCAAAGGTATGCTGTAACAGCTTTCTATTGCATACAAGCGACTATGAGAAGGATAAACCTACTCACTGCTGCTAAAATTGGATCGAAAAGTTCTACAAAGAATGGAGATACGCACACTGCGGGCTTGAGGCCTATAAAAAAGACTTGAAAAGAATTATTTTCTGCACCTACGAAGAAGCCACAGTCCTACTTTCCCTCCTCCCCGTTTGAAGGGCGATGTCCCCATACTCTGGAACTTATGGGGCTCTGTTGTTGGGTTCATTATTTGCGTCCGGGTATGATTGATCTTTTTCTACTTACACTCCTCGATTCATTGCTCAATATACTTACCTACTGCAGATTTTCGGGGATCGTTGCTATTCAAGCTCTACTGTACTTCAAGCTCTTTCCAAGGGATAGGAAATCCCTCCAAGCTCTGGTGAGACGCCCTATTGCATCCTTCGCCTAGTTGTTTAATTTATACCGCGGTCTGACAGGTCATTATCGTCTGGTACACTCGCTTCCAGTGCTTATGATGCATGACACTGAACTCATATGGACAAGGTTATTTGATGTTACACACACGGTTCTGGTATGGACGGCAATGTGGGACTACATGGTCAAGAACCTGGGTGAAGACGCGTACGAAGATCACATTCCTGGGTACATCCTTCTTTGCTTCATTCCGATGCAAACAGATGCTGACGGAATCGTTGTACTAAGGACGATTGCAGTAGGTTACATTTTCAGCTGTCTTATCCTATTTTGCGTTGGCTTCGATCAATGATCTTTTCACAATCTCAGTTCAGTGTTGTTCTCACCGTGAGTCTCGCTGTTCAGTGAGAGAGAATGATCGTATCCTGATGTATGTTTGTGTTCTCAAGGCAATCCTTACTTTCCTGACGCACTGGTAGGCCGCATTTTGCCCTCACTCCACCAATGATTACTGATGACGGTGCGATCTTCTAGCTTTTTTGCCCATCGGATCTATCGCCGTAAGTACGGAGTTGCGTGCTGCTGAACTCAAAGCTTATTTTCTGCCACTTTCAGTCAGTCGCGGAAATTGGTATCTAACAGTCCCAGTGGTGCGCCACAATTTCTACTCACTCGCAGCTCTTCTCGGCGCTCACGCGATGCCTCTTTCCTCCCAGCTCATTCTGGCCCTCGGAAGATTAGGTATGCACAAAAATACCTCTTCGTCGCGATGCCAGTATTTATAGTCGAACCTCACTCCGCCTCAAACGCAGCATCCGCATCTAGTAAGTCCCCACATGATGATATTCATCGACAGGACACTCCTGACAGAAGAACCTACCATCACAGTGTCTGGAGGAGAGATGTACGTCGTTGCCAACCCAAGATTTCTCAGAGATGCCTCGCTAACGGACTCTGCCTGGCACAGGATAAAATTAAAAAGTTATGATATGTTCAGGGCCCACTTTCGCGTATGTGTAATGTTCCTCTCTGAATCTTGGGTGTTGTCTTCCATGCTGTTGATCTCATGCTGGATGTGTTTTCTAGTGGCTATTCTCAATGGGCCTTGCGCTCTCATCCGGCGCAGATGTGCTGATAACGGTGTTGCTCTTCGTGCTCCTCCGACAGACTAAAGCAGAATCAATCACGTTTGTGCAAATTTTTCCTGATCCGGGAATGTACGCTTATTAGTCTACACCTATGCGGGCCCGGACTGCAGTTTAGACCACATAATTGACGCGTGCATTCTATACACGTTCGAGACTGGCTCGCTTACTAGGTGAGCGCCTAACCCTGATTAATTTGATGATGCTGATAAACCCGGGCATAACAGTGTGGCGACTGTAGCATCCATGATTTGTGTTCGTATTTTACTTGAAGTTGAACGCCCTCTTTTTCTTACCATCTTCCTCGCCTTTTGTTACAGTGGATATGCCTTGACAACAGCCTTATTTTTCTGGGACTTCACTTCGTTATCGGAAAGCGTGGGTACATTTACAGTTCAAACAAGGTTGACGCTCAAATCTGACCTCGGAAACGATCAGTATACGCAAATTCACTACTGGCATCGTGAGAATCGTCATAACCATTTTCTGTGCCTTTCTGATTAACAAATCCAAATCTATTCTTACCACCCTTATCCACTAAAGGCTTAATACTCGAAAACACCTCAGGCGATCTTGCGCGACCGTCACGGCCATGGACTTGATGAATATGCCTCATCTATCGACATTACCCAGGGAATTTCAGGTGCGCGGAGAAATATCCCTTTCCTCACAACATGCAACTGAATGATTTTCTTTTTTGGGGAATAGAGTTCTCAGAATTTGAAAGAAGGGGTGGATATTCGTGGGGTCCAAGTGGACGTTATCAAAAGTGTACAGTATGATATAGATGCGGAGAATTAGCAGTTGCACATCGAAAACTCTGAGGGAACACTCCGGCAAATCATTCACGTATCCGAGAAGCCCAGGCCTTGCAGTTGCTCTGGCATGATGAGCGCTGTATGTAAAGGCTTCTATTCCTTCAACTGTGTCATGAACTACTTTTCAGGCTGAGATCCCACTTCTTTCTACTTACCCAGCTTAGCTTGTAGCTTTGAGTCTGACTCGTTGGACTGATGTATCAAGCTGCCGCAGCATTTCTTCGGCAGGCGCCGAACATCCCTTTCAGCAGCGCTTCATTCACCTTTGCGGAGTTCAAGCAGTGCGCCACTGAGTGCGCCACTGAGTACCCGACTGAATACTTATCTTCTGCCACCACATGCTCTCAGCGCCCAACGACCAGTAACTCTGTCACTTTTGGCTTGTTCTGTCTCTGGTGTTTCTCTGTGGAAGGCTTATTCAGGGTATCGGATTTAGTTGGGCTATTTTCAGTGCACACCCGAGTCCCTCTCGTGGGCTCATGGGTACGTCAAGATGTCTAGGCTCACCGTAATGATCGATGATTATTATCCTCATCAACGTCTTCGACAGCGTTGACAGACTCGTATGGGTTGGTGCATATTACATCTTGCCAGATTCCTACGCAGTACGAGGCGGTGCATACATTTCGGGCATACGCTTCCGTGTCCTTGTCAAGGTCCGTGCTGCAGTTTTACTCTGTTTTACTTACTGCTGAACGGTTATTACCATCTACATGCAGCAC
The DNA here is from genome assembly GCA_009935795.1 of Pholiota adiposa. Lineage (NCBI taxonomy): Eukaryota > Fungi > Basidiomycota > Agaricomycetes > Agaricales > Strophariaceae > Pholiota > Pholiota adiposa. The sequence continues at coordinate 268,717 of QEYC01000230.1, read as the reverse complement.
TAGAGGCCCCGCCAAAATACAGAACTTGATATATTAAAATGATTGACATACATACCTCTGTATGCGCTATCTATTTGGGCCTAGCATTTTGTTCCCGTGCACTGGCCGGAGGGAGGCGACTGCAATGCGAGATCTGAGAGAATGTCAAACGGGTAAGGCAACCTTGATCTGATTGATGCCGCCGGAGATATTAATCCGAGGTCATTGAGTTTATACTTATACACCGATATGCGAGTGTGGGAGTGTAGCCCCCTTGGATTCTCTCCGTCTTGAAGACACCATTCACAGCCGTCAGGCCCTTCGTCGAAGCAGACCTTCATGTGGGTCGATGCAGGGACATATGGCGCGCTTCTGCTAGGTGCGCTGTTCGCCTCTGGGTGCGTGGTTGATGACCTCTCGTTCCGCTCGCGTTGGCGCTGATTGATTTGGGTTCCATCCCACACAGACTCTCAGGCGTTTTTGGTGTACAGTGCCTTTTGTACTTCAAAAGTTATCCGATGGATAGAAAACATTTGAAGGCACTGGTGCGCAGGCCAAAATTTCAATCCTCTCAGTACCAGAAAAGCTCATAAGTCGTGGCGGTAAACCAGGTGGTATTTGCATGGTGAGTGGGCAATGTTTTCTCATGTGGCTTATAGGCCTGATGATCTTTTTTCCTTGCAGGACGCTCGAGAATCTTCACTCTGTACTAGTATGGATATCAATGTGGAATTATTTCATTCGGCATTTTGGGGAGGTAGCCTATATCGATCATATCCCATCGTGCGTGCCCAAACTTCCTTGGAGCTATTGACCGTCGCGTGCTTATTTGAACCGCAAATGCATGCAGGAGCATAGCTGTGAGTCCATTCCATATAACACGAAGAGCCGACGCTTATGCGAGCCTTAGCTGAGCGTCATATTGACTGTAAGCGAGGCGCTCCTTAATTTTCCCGAGCGCCCACAGCTCACACATTCTCCAGGCGACTCTCACATTTCTAGCACATTGGTACGCCTCTGAATCTCTTCTATGCGGCTGCATGACTCTGAAAAGCTATCTCTCTCAGCTTGTTTGCTCATCGGATATACTACTGTGAGTCAAATCACCGGCGCATGCTATTGGGGAGGCCATTAATCAACGGGGAATACGGCAGTGAGCGATCGCAGTGTATGGCTAACGCTCCCAATTGTGCGTCGAGTCACTCTTTCTCAGCACCCGGCCTACATATCTGAGCATCACCCATCCATAGATCGCCCTCGCCTTCGGTCGCCTAGGTGAGATTTCGTCTCCCAAACTGACAATCCTGTCACGACTGACAAAAAATGATACCTTCCTAACAAACCGTAGCGGCAGCAACTGGTACGTTCCAATCTAACCTCCACCCAACGAACTTGCATCGATCTAATCTATGTTATTATTATCACTCCAGTCTCCGGCGCTGAGATGTGAGTGTTCGACGCATCGTAGGAACCCTCCTACCTGCCTTCTTTTCTAAATATACTTGTTCTCGTATGATTCTAGGATCCATCTTCACAGCTTCGCTCGCTTTAGGCAGCGCTTCTTGGTATGTTTAATGACGAATATCGCTATATTCGCTCGGCGCCTGACTGACAGTTGCTTGCTCTTGTTCTGCAGTGGCTATTCACGCTCGGACTATCGTTATCTTCTGCAGTGGACATCTTGATCACGCTGTCACTTTTCTTCCTACTGAAGAAGAGTAAGCAAAGTAGTATAAAGTACGCCCATTCGCGCGGTCATCTCACCTCAAGAAGTCGTATGTGCTGACCCTCAAATTTCCTTGGCTTGTCTAGACTAAGCCCGTTGATCGACGCCCTACTGCTCTACACCTTCGAAATCGGCTCTCTAACAAGGTAAATTAATCTTTCCTTTTCTTAGCACACGAGAACCTAATCCTGACATTTGTCTTTCCGCCTCTCTTCAGCGCAGCAACCGTGGTTTCTATGCTATGCGTGCGCAGCCTGTCCAAATTAATTGTTGTCCATGACGCTAATCAATCTCTCTCTTCGATCCAATTCGGAACTTGCAGTGGTCAATAATTGATAACAGCCTAGTGTTTTTGGGTCTTCATTTCGTGATTGGGAAACGTTAGTCCTTTCTTATCACTTGCATTCTAATGTGCTGTGTTTTCTAATCACAATTCACCCTTCTAGTGTACGCGAACTCGCTTTTGGCCACGTAAGAGCAGCTGTCTTTGACTTTTCGTCCTCCATGAGCTAAATCTAAACCCTTTGCGGATGTTCTAGGCTTAACGCGCGGCGGCAACTGCGTAAAGCACAACGCTCGACGGCATTTGACTTTGTGCATCTCAACGTAAACCAAACTGTCAGCGCCATCCAATTCCGAGTAAGAGATTAATTGCGCAAATTAACTTCCCAGCTAACACATATTTGTCTTCTTTTCGACAGAACGCCGAGCTCCCTCTGGACAGCGATACCCAGCTTGCTGGCTTAGCGAACGACCCAGAAGCGTCAAAAAAGGATACAGAAGAAACGGACGAGACCGTTGAATGACCACAGCGTTTACCTGTCTTCTCGAGCATGAATAGTATACCTTTATTTGATTTATATTATGTAGTAGTACGTCGTAATCAACAGCATCAATAGGAAGTTAAATCCTGGTAGAGAATACATGTGGGTAAGACGAAGGCAAAGCACGAATTTTCTCGCCCGTCCGGAATGAATCTAGCGGAGGGTGATGAAGTTATGCGCACCGCCTCGATCGACAGCCCATAAAAAGATCAAAGAAATGTTACACGGTCCATGATTAAGATGTTACACCATACGGATATATAAGAAAAAGTTGCATTAGGCAGCATGGTATCAGTCGGTAGACACCGTCCCATCGATCAGATAGAGGTCACCGTTCAAAGCCTGAATGAAACTGTTAGAAATGAGACCAGATCCAAGGCGACAGATACCCACCTCTCTTTTACCGATGATCTTGATACCGTTCTCAAAAGTAACACGGCTCCATTCCTGCCCTTGACCATTGTTCTTGGAGATTGGCGTGAATGATATCGTCTTGCCCTCCAAGAGGGTTTTATGTGTTTCTGAATCGAGAGATAAGGGGTGCTCCTGCAAGTTCATCAGTTCCTCGGATGTCGACAATGGATGATATCAAATGTGCGTACGGGAACGATATGGGCTGAGACCCAATCCTGGACGTGCTTCTTGGACACTTTATCAAACTGTTCTTCTGTGAGCTCGATCTCGACAGTAGGATCAGGACTTTGATGTCTAGAAGGGGCGCAACAATACCATGAGATTGTTGAACATCCACAAATATCCGAGGTGAACTCACGGCTTCCGCGAGAGACCCATGACAGCCTTATTAGTAGGCGCGAATAGAGTCACTCTCACGTCCTTGTCAGAGAAGAGTGCGCTCAATTCAAGTTCGCGAGCGTAGGAGTAGAAGATGGACACCGAGGACTCGATTGTAAGGAGGTCCGCAAGAGTGGGTTTTGACGTTGTTTGGGGGACATAATCTTTCTCCGGATTCATGATGAGTTGTTCCTCTGTCGACGCGGAAGATAGGGAGGAAAAGAGCAACGTAGACAGCAATATAGCAGGCAGCCTCATGGTGGAGCTTAGTTAAGGGTTCTTTCAAGTTGGTGCAATGACCACAGTGCACAAGGCCGGGATTGGCTCATTACGTAACTTAATATCACGGTCACGTGAAGCCTTTATTCACGACGAGTTTCTGGCTCCGCTTCGCCACTAGTCTCGGAGATCCAGCCTCTTTGGGTTGACAAATCCAAAAAGGGATTTTACCCGTCAGAGTCTGGGCTCCTTCCAACGACATCAACATACCCTTGCGTTCGTGGTTTTCTCGCCGCTTAGTCATCATCTCACGTCTCGTCGCGCCGCGTAATTAGCAGCGCGTCCACCCTCTCTCGTGTCTATTCCTCTCTTTAATGGCTACATATCCCTAATTCTAAGCTACCCTCATGTCTAATCACACCCCTTTGCAATCATGGCCACCAAAACGGCTGAAAACTGGCAAGGAGAACATTCCTATTCCCACATCCTATCCTGTCACTGTTCCACCCTCCACTCCGACCCCCACACGCCGCCCGCCTTTTGTGTCAATCAACCAACAGACTCTTGAAGATGCACCCCCAGATATCTTTTCTGCAAAAAAGGCCCCCAAAACCTATCAGAACGGTTATGAATCCAAGCCCAAGACCCCAGCATTCACACCATTTAAACTCAACAATCCAGGTCATTCAAGGCAGAAGGCCTTCGCTTTCTCGGATTTCCAACGCATAAAGCCAATAGAACCACTGAACTGAAAAGCGAGAGAAATGTTCTCGCATGTAAGTCAATGTTTCATCGGCCTTATCAGCATTGCTCATGGGTGATGGCCGTTTGACAGGTGTCTGGGGATCTGACAGATAATCGGAGTCGGTCTCGTCATTCGCTGAGGTTTCGGAAGGTCCTTGAAGAGAATTCCGTCTGCACGATCGAGGCGATGATGTAGGGTGTGCGATGAATGAGGACCTGGAGAGCTGAGAGCCTCTGGTTCTTCGCATTCAGTATCTGAGAGTGCTTGCAATCGAAGCCTTGACATTATTGAAATGTTTAGTGATGGAATTGATAGAGAGTATAAAATAAGAATTTATTGATGGAGGGAGAGATAGAGGCGAGAGCAAGCATGAGCCTAGAGGGTGGACGCGCTGCTAATTACGCGGCGCGACGAGACGTGAGATGATGACTAAGCGGCGAGAAAACCACGAACGCAAGGGTATGTTGATGTCGTTGGAAGGAGCCCAGACTCTGACGGGTAAAATCCCTTTTTGGATTTGTCAACCCAAAGAGGCTGGATCTCCGAGACTACTTCGCCACCCTTTCTTCTGTTCCTCCACATTGGGAGTGCCCACAAACGACCCCTAAATTCCAAGAAGACGATCACTATGTATGTCTTCAAGATACCCGCTCTAAGGCCCGATTATTACACAAAATTTGGCCAATGACATTGGATTGGGCGCTTGGAGACGAGCGACGAAGTTGAACAGTTGAACACCGAATCTATTATGTCGTTGCGATACACTTACTACATGATTACCGGGACATTGAAGGGACTCTCTCCTCTGTGACGACTCTAGTTCTGTGGCTCTCACAATTTCTGAAGCCTTGACACCCCTTGTCGACAAAAATCCAATACCCTCCTTCCTTCAACGATGCTAACAACGGCAGCTCCCCCGGGTTGACCGAGATACCTACATTGGTGTATGTCTTATGGTGTGCTTACAGTCTACTCGATGCCTTTCGTACTATCCGATAATTTGCCTTGGGATCGACGACAGTCGGTAGAGCAACTACTTTGGCCCACCCGCTTAACTGGTGTCTACAACATTCTTCGGCGCCAGTTCGGAGCGCCATCTTATCGCTTCTCCTATGCTCTCAGTCTGCTTGGGCCTCCTCATCCTAGAGAGAGACGACAAACCTGTTTTCCTCCACCCCCGGCGCTTCGGTCAAGAAAACCCAGCCGTCCTGGAGACAATCCGGAACGCGTGCCCAGGCGACATCTGTGGTACCTTATCGGGACAGGCAGTGACCCCCCTTCTGGCTGCACAACCAGAGTGCTCGCAACAAGATTTGGCGGACGCTATCATAGGTGTGTAGTTGCTTTTCAACGTCGTCGTTGTATCTTGCTGATGAAGCTGTTGTAGATGCCAGTAAACAATTCGACACAGCTACGGCAGCGGCGACGGTATCTGCCGCGATAGAATACCGCCAAGCAGAGAAGAATACCCCTCCCGTAAGTCTGATCCTCCCCACCAGTCACTACCATACGCAGGTCCTCAATCTCATTCACCTCATCAGGACTTCACAACCAACCCTCCCGCCTTACGCAACTCTGTGTTCTGCCAAAAAGCACCCAAGAACCCTGAGCTTAATGGCTTGGTACAAGCACAGGATCTCGCGAACGATCCAAAGCTGTTCTTCGATCCTGCGTTGGGGGCGACGGTGAAGAAGAGCTCGCGGGCTAATACCTCTCCTTTCAAAGGATAAGGATAATTTAGCGATGAGTTTAATCGTGTGGCGTGACAGTAGCGTGGAATGTGTTCTGATTAAAGATTTGTATCGCGTAGGGAACTTTTTGTATTCGTGACTTGGCTAGGAATTGTATCAATAGCAACAATTGCACACTACGACTGGCGATGTTCGGTGGACACCAACGAGTCTCGAGACCCATTTTGAATATTCGATAGTCGTTCTCCCACGCCATCCACAAAAAGCAATCTTCCAAATGCAGCAATATTATGCGCAGCTGACCCTCCGCCATATGTACCCCTTTAAGCTTCTATTTTAACACTAGGGATGTCCACATACCATCCGGTGAACATACGGACCGGGTGGAATCCCGCTGTACTTAAAGGTTGGTTACTGCAGCCTTGCAGGGGCCATGCGGAATCGTGAGCGAGACCTTTTCTGAATCAGTCGTGCTTATCGCCTTCTCTTCATCGCCATAGTCATGTCGTCTTCGCCTCTTCAGGATTGGCCTATTCAGTGCGAGTATGATCCCAAGAATATGCCCTTCCGTCGGTTGGGCCCTAGTGGGTTGCGCGTGCCTGTTTTCTCTTTGGGAGGGTGTACGTACTTTCAATCTATTGTGGAGATGAAGTATTCAAGGTACACTTGCCGCGGCTACATAGGGTTGACGCTTGGAGGTACCCTCAAGGGCGATCCGGTAAAAGAGATTGTGAAGACTGCCTTCAATGCCGGAATCAACATGTTTGATACAGCGGAGGAATATTCAGGAGGAAAGTCCGAAGAGGAGCTGTAAGGATGGGTCGTTCGCCTGATATTGTGAAGTTGGTGCTCATGCAGATCCTTTTTGCAGCGGACGCGCTATCAAAGATCTAGGCTTGCGGCGGAGTGACCTCATTATCACCACCAAGATCTTCTGGGGAGTCGGCAGGAAAGGGCCAAACGATGGTGGGCTCTCTCGCAAGCAGTAGGCATTAATCCTGCCTCATTCCCATCGAACGCGTTCTCTGAGCTTACTTGTCACGGAAATACAGCATCATCGAAGGAACGCGGGAATCTCTCGCCCGACTTGGGATGGACTATGTCGATGTTATTTTTGCGCATAGGCACGATCCCCATGGTATGTCGTGGCGCACGAGCAGTGGATTCTGTACTTACGTTGGCGGTCGATGATAGTACCCATGGATGAGATAGTCCGCGCATTTAACTACGTAATCGAGAAAGGATGGGTAAGAGCCCTCGCCGTTCATGTGAATTCTAGAGATCTAACTTTCCGTCGCGCTTTGTTGACTTAGGCAACTTATTGGGCGACCTCAGAATGGTCTGCACAATCGATTGAGGAAGCTTATCGTATGAATTTATCTAATTCCAGCGACCAGCAATAGTTCACAAAGTTCTAGATGTGGCGACCAAACTTAATCTTATTGCTCCTATCGCAGAACAATGCAAGCATAAGTAAATCGGAATTGTCCTCGTTGACTCACTCGATGCCGACTTACTGATCTTCTTCTTAGCATGTTCCACCGTGAACCCGAGAAGGAATACAGGCAGCTCTTCAAGAACTATCATCTGAGCACAACAACGTACTCCTCGCTTATGGCCGGATTCTTGACTGGAAAGGTAAACCCATGCACCTATCGCTGAGTGCAGAATTTTGACCGGTAAATTTCCAGTACAACGAAGGCATACCCGACGACACACGCTTCCAAAAACATTCCGAGGAATTCGACGGGTTCATCAAGACGCTTGACACACCTGAAGGAAAGGAAATGATCCTCAAAGTGAAAGAACTCACCAAGATAGCCCAAGACGGTAATCTCTCGCATCCCATTCTTCTAGGCTCCAATACTGACGTTATTCGCGAAGATCTCCAAACAACAATGACAGCTTTAGCCCTCGCCTGGGTGGCCAAGAATCCTAACACATCGACTGTCATCCTCGGCGCATCGAAGCCAGAACAGATCACGCAGAACCTCAAGGCACTAGAAGTGATCCCGAAGTTGACGCCCGAGATCTTGCATAAGATCGACAAGATTCTCAATAACACACCTGCCGCTCTAGTGCGTATTGTATCTGTTATTTTCTTGGAAAATTGGTGACTGACCTGTCATTGTTTTTATCTGAAAGCCGTCCCATGGTCGCCCGATGTTGGATCGCTATGGTCGTATCTGAAGCTTTTGAGGCACACTGCTGCAAAAGAATGGCGCTGGAAATCGGTGTTTGCATTACCATGGACACTTTGAAGTACATTTAAATCAATAAAGTTGAAGTCTACATATTCTGGCTCAAAGTTTGGCAAATCTGTCCAACTTCGGCCTTCCTTCGGGATACTATGAAGCGCAAAACATCATTCGCTCGTAAGGCTTCAATAGACAAACATAGAAACACTCACCACAGCTTTTGGCTTATTCCCCAGAATACCATCGATCTTATCCAAGATCTCCGGCGAAAGTTTGGGGATAACTTCAAGCGCCTTCAAGTTATCCAACACCTGCTGGGGACTCGTAGCACCGAGAATGACGGTCGAGGTGTTCGGCTTCCTCGCGATCCATGCAAGTGCCAGTGCCGCTGGTGTACAATTCAATTCTAATTCACAATCCATTAGCATTGTTAGAGCCAAGGATATATGGGATATGTCAGGGCATGTCTCGTACTGACCCTCTTTCGCCAACTTGGTAAGGGCGCGCACTTTGTTGATCTTCTCCAAACCTTCCGGCGTCTCGTGCAGGCTTTTAGCTTGCTTCTTAAGGAAGGAATGGGTAGCGTAGCGTGATCCTTTGGGGATGCCGTCGTTGTACTGTTCATCCGCCCATGTTAATTGTCTGGCGCATACCACAGAGAACGACGTACCTTCCCGGTGAGCAGCCCACCTGCGAGCGCGGACCAAACGGTTGTACCCAAGCCGTACTTGGAGTACAAAGGACTAAGGGATTTTGAATGTTGGGGATGATAGAGGGCAAGAGGGGAGGGCATTAAACGCACTCATATTCCTTTTCGGGGCGCTCGCGATGGAACATGCTAAGTATATTGGTTGAGAATCGGGTGATTATTGGGGAAGCTGTGTGCGCTCACTTGTGTTCGCACTGCTCCGCGATAGGTCCAATAAGTCCAAATCTTGCCGCAACATCTGTGATACTTGTAAGTCTAGAGGACGAGACATTAGAACGGAAATAATTACGATGCGCCTCTTCAATTTCCCTCGCACTCCATTCAGAGGTGGCCCAATAGTACGCCCATCCTTTCTCGATAACATAGTTGAAAGCGCGTACGACTTCTTCCATGGGCACTACAAAATCCAATGAGCTCGAGCATCCTGCAACGCAAAGTGAGCGTAACTCACCTGTGTTATCTGGACGATGAGCGAAAATCACGTCGACGTAGTCCATCTGGAGGCGTTCCAGACACGCCTTCGTGCCCTCGATGATACTGACCAGAGTTAAGCTATGAGGTAAAGATCAAGGTAAATTACTCACTGCTTGCGGCTCAAACCCTGGTCGTTAGGACTCCCTCCGTGCTTATACCCGTAGAACACTTTCGTTGTGATGATCAAATCAGTCCTCTCCAGGTTGAGTTCTTTGATGACGCGCCCGCTGCGCAGAGTGAATACCAGTCAGACTGGAAATCGGAAGACATGGGTAGACAAGTCGCACATTTCTTGCTCGGACTTTCCATTGGCGTAAATCTCGGCCGTGTCGATCATGTTTATCCCATTGTCGAAGGCGGTCTTAATGATTTCCTGGTGTCGCCAACCCGCGAACGTTCATGAATCAGTATTCTTGGACACGATGTGGCGTGGGCTATGGAAGCCTGCATACCTTTACGGGATCGCCAACGACGGTGCTTCCAAAAGTCAACCCTATATATAGAGGTTCACATGAATAGCCCTACCAGAAAGCACTCTCAAGGACGCACATCCTCCAAGTGAGAACACTGGCACCCTCAACCCACTTGGGCCCAGGCGACGGAAAGGCATGCCTTTCGGTTTGTAGACCCTCTTGGGTTGCTGGGAGGAGCTCATGTCGGATTCAAAAGCAGGCAGATGCTGGGCGCGTCAAAAGCGGGGACTAGGAGGAGGGGAGAAAGAGAAGAGATACGGGTACTCCGTTAAATTGCGACTACATACGCGGGGTGTGGGGAAAAGAAACATGCATACGCCATAAAGTCGGCATATTCAAGTACCCGGGCCGGCTGTACGCGACAATTCGAGCGCGTATACGGAATGCGGGTTATGGACCAAAAGCGCGGTGATATCTATACAAGTTCATGGCTATCTTGTTTACAGATCTTTCCCCCTTTCATGACAAATCTTACTCCCGTTGTCAAAGCCTTCTCAAAATCCTCAACCGACCCATCTAAAGTGCCAGCCACACCCACCAAATCTGCAGCCCACCCAGGACGGATAGCACCAAATGGAATCCCTCGTTCCAACTCACCCTTGCCACGCGCAGGGCCATGGTAGACCTTCAACAAACCCGTCAAGCCCGCCGCCTCCAGCGCTTGCATGCTGCACTCGCCAAGCGGGCCGTCCCACTCCATCCCGCGAATGCACTTCCACCCACCGTACGTCGCCCAGCTGAGCACCTGCGCCCACCCCGCCCCCAACAGGCGCATAAGAACAAGCTCAAGCGCATTATCGCCATGAGCAAAGACTCCAGTGTCCCCCCCGCATGCAATGTTCTCCATCCCCGTACGAAGTGCCGCTTTGAACGTAGCCTGGCCTGCCTCCCAACGCAGGCGCGCGAACTCGGAGCCGCCGCTGGTTATATATGTTGTGTAGTACGCGGCGAGGGTGGGCACCCAGGTCGTCGCTCCGTTGGCTTTAGAGAATTTACGCAGGAGGGTATTGTCCCCGCTGGGATGGTCGTAGAGACCGACGCCGTGCTCAATGCTATCGACGCCCAGGTCAAGGAGGGTGTTTGTCGCACCGGCGGTATTTGCGTGAGCACAAACTTTGACCCCGCGAGCGTGCGCAGTGTTGATCATCGCTGCGAGCTCGTCTCTGTTGAATGTGGCGATCGATTCCGTGCCGATGGAGGAAGACACATCGGCCATGCGGGCACGGCAAGAGTAATCTGGATTTTCAGTTGACGCGTCAAAGATTGGGCATTATCAAAGATTGCCTTTCTCGTGTACCTGCGTATATCTGAGATTTACTGTTAATACAAGAATAAAGCACAGATATGAGCTGTACGCGGAGTTAAAGCTCACTTTAATCCAATCAGCACCCGCGCCTATTTGCTTGCGCACTTCCTTCACACAGTTATCGATCCCATCGACAGGTTCGGCGCCGTTGACGCCATCAACACCTTGCTGAGCGGGATAAAGAGAGCTTCGAGGGCCTGATGCAAAGAAGTCATATTGTCAGTAAATTTCTAATGCAAAAGTTGCAGTCAACATACCATACGATCCTGAAGTAATGATAGCTCTAGTGACACAATAATATCGGGGTCCCGGAATGATGGGATTCTTTCCAGAGAGACATTTCCTCAATCCTATATCGGCGTCAAATGCGCCCTCAGTACCTAGATCTCTGCGGGAATCAGCATCCCACTCGTAGATCATGAATTGACAACGAACGCACCTAACCGTAGTGAATCCCGCAAGTAGCGTCTTTCGCGCGTGCACCGTCGCTCGCACCGTGCGTTCTGCAAGACTCTCTTTGTTAACCTGGTCCTCCCACGGCGTCTCTGCATAGGGATGAAGGAACACTGTATAAATTAGTGTCGGCGGTCTAAGCGTGCATCCTCCGCACTCAAGATGCTAAGCCCACTCACAATGTACATGCACGTCCACCAGCCCAGGCAACACCGTCATACCGCCCATATCGAGCGTAGTGACATCAACCTCCACATTTCCTGCACCCCCATTGCCTAGAAGTGCAGCGTCCCGGATGTCCTCGACGACGCGCGCTGCTAAATGGTGAGGCGACACGTCGAGCACGACCCCCGCATTCCTGTCGATCGTGATGACCTGGTTCTGGACAAGCACGCGCCTGATTGGGTCAAATAGTTGTCCAACGACGATTTGGTAGACTTGGATCTTTGGAATGTGAGCAGATTCATTGGATCCTCGCAGCAGTGGCGTCAATGTCGTTGGACTCCTAGCCATAGCTTCGGTGCGCTGCGGAACGGCTGCTGGGGGCGTGCTGGACGTCATTTAGGGTTTCCAGATTCCTAAGCTGCTTAAGCCGTCAATAGAGTTGGTGGTGCACCACAGAATGTGCATTGGGAGTAATAGATGATGAGCTTGGTGGGAATCAGTGGAAGTACTCGCGTGGGAATCTCGTGTTTGCAGAATTGGAAATTGGGTAGCTCTTCACCGAATATTCAGATATTCGGTGTTTAATGGAGTGTTAGAGCATCAAGATAGCTTGAGGGAGATTAGTGGTAATCTTTTCATTTGGGGCATATTCTGAAATTTATTAGTGTGCTTGAAATGGGAGCACAAAAGTGGATTAAGGACAGCGCTTTGAACTGGACATAAGATCGAACCGAACGTTCAAGGTGGCAGTGATAAACAGAAACACGGGTCTACAGCGAATACTCTCGGAAGGCTTTAGCGCGTGCCACAATGAGGCTACTCGAGGAACTCTTCACTTCGCTCACCTTTCCACACGGTCAACGCAAATATAATTAACTGGGCCATCCGTACACGGCTTGGCACCAAGTTTGATCGGCGAAGTACTCTGCTGCATTATTTAAATGAGTCCAAGGCGTTGGTTATCTCCTGGTAAGCAGACGGGGAACTCTGCTGTGTGTTTCTGTTCCGAGTCTAGAGGGAAGTGGCATGCACCCGCGTGGTGGAGAATTCACAGTAGCTGCTCAGTGTGCGTATCAAATAATGTACCCGGAATTGGATTCTAGGATCGACTAGACCATACACTGAAGCAGTGTCACGGTACTCTATTACTTTACTTCTATTTCTGTGATAAGGTCGCGAAAAGAATTTTGAAATTCAATGCTTTCGCTGTTGAATAGTTGAGCCGCCTTGCTTGAACTATGTATTCCTTCTCCATCGAATTTATACTTTGTAAGTACCTTAGACTCTGATAATGTTCCCATTGTTCCCCCACAGCTATCGGTCTATCTCAACCTTAACTTGCTCTGTGGGCGCTCGGCACGTCAATCTGGTGATACCTATAAATAATTACTGTGCGTTTATTCTCAAATGGAGGAAAAACTACCTGCGATTCACATGTACTCGGCGCACAGGTTGTCTATTGTTAGTAACGAGATATTGACATCGAGAATGGCCGTGTAACTTGCTCTTGTAACTCGAGTCCTCAGATGCGTAACACCCCTGGCTTGCTTTTAGAATCGAGTTCCCCTTGAGGCGCCTTAGGTTATGAGCTAGGCCAATGGGGTAGGTTTTTTTCAATGTCAAGCTCACCCAGATCGCTTTTTTGAGTATCACGTATAGCCTTTAGCCAATAAACTGAGCACCGTGCACGTAGGAGATCTTCAAGTCAATGGCCATGAAATTGTAATGGATTCAAATGCTACGCGGCTCAGCTACTGCGGTGGCCGCAAGGTGATAGAGTATTCAATTTACCGCACAGATGGTGTGGTACGACTAGATGAATGATGCTGCAACTATGCAGCATGGAATAAATTGGAATCCTCGACTGATGGAGAATATGAAACGGCAGGATCATAGCCAGAATAACGGGCTATAATTTCAGTGCTAGAGACTGTATAGAGTTGAACTGGATCTCAAATATACAGGAATGAAGTTCGGAGCTACTAGTAAACCAAATAAATTTGAATTGCGAAGGCTTCGTTGCAGCTACTGTGCTTCTGAGAACCTGAAATATATCTCTCTCTGTTAGCAGCTCTTAAAATACGCAGAGTGGAACATCCGTTTCAATTTCAAAAGAGTAGGAACATCTGTACCGTCAGGATCATGCTCAGCTTGAGCGCCGAGCGCTTACTATTCGGTTGTATAGAATTTCACCGGGTTCTAAACAAAAAGATTTCAAAGGGCTTCAAGGGATTTTGAATGCTTTATGTGTATATTAATAGCCAATGGATTTCAATGGAAACGGAGACCGAAGTGTGAAAGCTTCACATCCTTCACGGCCGAAGGACAGACGAGTAGTGGCCAATCTCTATTTTTAGTTCTTATTGCTAATGTGCACGCCTGTGTTGAATTGAAGACTTCACCAAGCTTCTAAACAGTACTGGAGGCTCATTGATTCATTCTATCTGTTTTCTCCGTCGAAGATGGTAACAGAATACAGTTCATTTACGCAACCACATATAGTAAGAGGCCTGACAGGCACGTAATGGCACATCTTCCGCGAACGTATAAGGTACTCGCATCAATCTCGACATAAGCTTTAATACCAATAAGTACCAGACCGCCCGCAAGCTCACCTCGTACTCCATTTGAATAACCATGGTGCCCTCTTCCCGACAAAGTCACCGATGAATCAATTCCCATTTGCAAACAATCTCGTTCACCTAGTAAACCGCTTTACATTTCCGAGGGTCTAGTGACGCCTCAGACTGGGGATAAGAAAAATTTCCTAGAGTTCTGTACTGCTAGTTTCTCCCTTCCGACTCTGCTTATCTGTGGGAACGTGACCGCCTGTACTAGTGTGCATTATTATATTCAGATCTCTTTTCTCGACCTCAGTGGCTCACTAAGCTGATTTGTCTGAATCACGGTCCCCCTTCCGTATTTTTATGCTAGCTGATAACGGGTTTTTACGTATTGGTGCTACCCTTAGATATTATCTTAAGTTCGGAGGAGTTCAAATCACTTTCCGTTGACTCACTGCGTATTCCATCTGGTTAGGATCTTAAACCCAGGACCGCCGTTCTGGAAATCCCAGGATTTAATGGCAACTTCCATGATATGTCCTTCAAACATTTAGCTCACTGTTCGCCGTTGACGCTATCTTCGTAAATGCCGTCTTCATACTCCGCTTGCAATTTTTCATCTCCGTCTTCTATCAAGGGGGAAGGCACGGAACAAATCCCCTTTTATAGACTGCCGATGTTTGTTTTTAGCCCATCAATTGATGGCTACGAAGCATCTTAGCCAATGAACGTCCAGTGGAAACCCTCAGCTATTCACGTAGCGCTGAACTCGTTGTGTTAAAATATTATTCCTTTGTTTTATCCGGGACTGCCCTAGAGTTCGCTGATTTTTTGCCTCAGTAAACGCCCTTAGCCGCAAGCTATTCTCCGCCGCCCATTTGCATAGACAACGAATGAATAGACTTTCAAATGGACACACTGTCTAAGAATGTTCTTTCTATCTTAGCTTCGTCTGCCAGGAACCTGACCGCTCCAGGCCTCCCATGACTTGTGGTGGGGATTGCGCTCAAACCTCGAATTAGCGCTCCCCGACCGTCCATAGTATAGTCCATGTCGACCTCAACTACATCCCTTCTCTGGGCAAGACCGCGTGAGAGGTCGGTAGAGTCTGGACTTTTGCCACACATTCTTTTGTCCATCTTCAACCGCGAAGGAGGGTCTTCTGTATGTAATTCATCGTATTCAAATAGCTGTGCGCATGGGAAAATCGGGCGGGATGGAGAATTCCTTCTGGGCAGTAGAATTATGTCCATCCTGGGGTTCAGAGGCGAGTGGTGCATACCCTATTGTTGGGCGTCGTGTGGTATGTGCGGAGACCGCCCATGATGGACGCGCGTGAAAAGGATTGGAGAATGTCGTTATGATGTGGTCATTTCCAGTGCGGCGTGATAGGACGAACCATCATGCTGGGTGAGTAAGGGGATTAATGACAATCATCGATGCGCAAAGAAGCAAACCATCAGGATGGAGAAGACGGCGAACAGGACATCCATCCCACGCTCCAATTCGAGCGCGTCCCAACTGCCTGGGAAGACTTGAGATGACGGCGATCAGCTTTGCTGCTGTGAATTGTCTAGTTCATATCACCCAGAGGAATTATATCATGTCATGGAGGTGTCATGAATGAGTGGAGAAAAAAATATGAAAATTGAAGACTAAGTTCATGTCCAGCGGTTCGAAGCAGTCCTAATACTCACGAGTACATAGAAAGGTAAAGATAAGCCAGGAACCAGTTTCGCGGTCTCTGAAAGAGTTTATTCAACACTTCGAAGCTATGTTTTCTCTCATCCTTGGCAAGGTTCAACCTTAGAATATTTGAACAGGTGGTACAATACAAAACTCTGACTTTACGCTCACATACGGCGATTCTGGCTTGTAATTATAGGCTCGCTAATTGTTGGGCGTGTGCTATATTCTACAAAATCGAGGTGCGACTTGTGGTGGCCTAGCAAGAGTAAAGTTAGAACGCCTAAAAATTCCTAGAAAAGGTGAGACGGTGGCGGCGATCAATGTCAGCGTCTGGTTACTCAATTCATAACAGAAACCGGCGCGTCGCTCCAAGGCGGTAGTGGAGTGTTGTGGAAACCGCCCATTGCGAATTGTATATCGAGTGTGATAGAAAGCCAGAAAGGCAAAAAGTGAAAAACTATATTATTTACCTGGGTAAATTGGAACAATATTCTCAAGGATTCCAACTCTCGTCCACCACTTCGTTTTTTTCTGGGTTACACGCACATTGTAGTCTCGCTAGAAAATTTTGTGATTAATTTCTGAGCAAGGATATGCGCCTCTTGCGCGCCTGACTGACCGCGATACAACCTGCTTTTAGCTCCATTAAAATCGCCATAAAACCTCCTAATTACCAGCAACATAAAACAGGCCTCCTAATGGCGGCCGCGTCCGCCACAGAGACTGAAATCCCAACTCCGCTAAATCCTCCCGATGCGTGCACCTCAGGGATTCGGTGTCAGAAGCACTTGGCACGACTTCGAAACATACAAATCCTGCAGGAGGGGGGATCCTAGGATCCAAATAACTCAGGGTTTTCTCTCCTTGCGCTCTAAATACATCATATGCGCAAGGAAAACGGCGCCCGAAGGTGGAGGCGTCGAGTCAAACGCATCGGCGGAGCGGGCACGCCAAGCGCGTCCCGGACTCCGACGCGCATTTGACGCGCATGTCGATTTCGCGCATAGCGACGCGTTGTTCACATTTTGATTCAACGACATTTATTGATCAGAATAACAAGAGGAGGTTAGGGTTACTCGAATCAGGGTACGCTTTATACATAGGCGCTCCCAAAGGGTACAGACAAGTGAAGGGGCCACCGCCACCGCCCATTCAGCGCCGCTGATCAGCAACTTGAACGACAGACCAACAACGGGTCGATCGCCGTCGAGTCTCGACGCCCGTCTTGGTGTACGTCGCCCTGTGAACAATGACTTTTGAATTACAAGTTACGCCCGCATAGAATTGATCTCCCATTATCCCCTCTGCCTTCCCGAAATTAAAACTGAAAGGTGGCGCCACAGGGTTTTTCTATTCAAATTCGGACTTCAAACTTCTGAGATTCTGAGATGGGGAGAGATGGAATGAAAGATGGAAGTAGAAATGTTCAGAGTGGGTTAGCTCGCCGGGCCCTGTGTTCTGGGGTGTTTCTCTTGAAGGCGGCTGGGATGTCGGAGGTTTGATCACAGAGTTTTTGCGTATATATCAACGAGTTCGAGCCAACCCATGGCATTCAGAACTGTTATCCTATGAGTACTATGCACACCATCAACTCACCATCGAATAAGAAACCGCCTTGCAGGTCCACCAATCCCATCCCGTCCCTCGCATACAAACCCGGAGCGACATCTCCTCATTGACAATAATAGGAGATCAAGATCCAACAAAAGCCTCAAGGCGGCGACCTCGAGCGATTCATTTATCAATTATCACACTTTCCAAGTCTCCGAACAGAAGAAGGCGCCATTGACGAGACTTAAGTAAGTATTAATGTACGAGATAATAATACACTTTCTTCCTTTGCTTGTCTTGACTTCTTCACTTTACTTGACTGGGGCTTATCAGATACCTAACGCCCAGCACCTAGTAGTACCGCCGGCGAGCCCCACGGACAGCAGCAACCACCTCCATTCCTCCTTTCAATGATCACCGTGCTCGTCCTTCCTCCCATGACATGATACTTCCCCCATGTGCGAGGCTTCCCCATCTCCGTCATATTCTTGAATACATCTTCATCTCCGTGACTCCGTCCCCGTCCCCGTTCCCAAAAATACCTCGAAGTATCTGACATGTCAATGCATACCCACTAGCGTCTCTCCCACTGACATCTGACATATCCTGCGCGAGCAATCCAGGCCCGAGGATTACCTCTCCGACCTCCAGCAGGGGCTTATAAATAATAACTGAGTAACCAACCAAGGACGGTAAAAGTTCCAGTGAAGACTTGACGACGAGAGAGATTACTCTCACCGGAGCCCGGACGCACCCAATACGAGTAAATCCACGCACGCGCACGCGCGTGTGATCAGGCTCGCAGACCCAGACCTGAGACCAGATAAAAGAACACACCAGCCAGAGGCGTCGCACCGTTTAGCTTGGGTCTCGTTTCGTTTTTCGCTTGGTGAGTTATTCCGGGTGGCCGTCCAAGCACGATCCATCCAATCGCAGTGTCTTCTCTCTTCAAGTCTTCAAGTTGTCTTCTCAGGTTATGTCGCCAAGAGCTTCGCGCGCCGCCTGTTTGCTTCTTGTCGCATAAAAAACCAAGAAGAGAAGACATCAGACTGGAGATGGAGGGGGAGGGATACTCATAGTTCTACTTACTTAAGAGAGATGGAATTCCAGAGAGATCATAAGACGGGCTTACGAGCACGAGCCACACAGATACTGGACAGGTAGAGAAACCCCGGCCGATCAACGATCGCGCGATCAGGCGATCAGGCCATCAATCGATCGGGGACCTCAATGGGAGGACAATGGACTGTGGACCAGCCTGCTGCGGACGGAATTGGACGGAGCAAGACGATTCAATGTTCAGAGAGCGCAAGGGACTCGAGGCCGAGCATGTTTAGGTTGATGATCGACCTGGGGCACGGAGGAGGTACTCGAATTTGAGTTTGGACAAAGTTTGGATTCCTTCCAAGTTCGCGTATGATTATACAATTTTTGATGAATGGCCCTACGGAGGTGGAGATTAGATATTCAGTGGACATCGAATAACGAGGAAAGGATCGATTTACAATTACATCCCAAGGACTGATCGGAGGAAGATCCGAGGGTGGGACTTGACATCGTCTTTGCGGGAGGGAGCCTGGTAGCTAGTAGCGATGGATGTTGGTCACCAGGCCCATGTCACTGTCAAATCAGTATCAGTGAGAAAGGGATGGATCGAGGAGGCCCGGCGGTGCGAGGAATATTTTGATTTTGGGATGGGAATACTTATCCGTGGAAGTTGGGCACTCACTCGAGAAAATTTATAAAAAATAAGAAGACGGGCATCAACGCTCGTTGAGTCGTTCCTCCGTCGCTTTATGACTGAGCGCTGAGCTTCAATTCCAAATTCAATCTTTGCTAGGCCTCGCGTTCATTGGAGCAGACAGCATAAGTGTAAAGCCCAAATTAGAATGACGGATATTTAGCGAATAGTGAGATGCAAAGACAACAACGTATTACTTACTCTACTTAACGTCCTGAATCCTGAATCCTGATCGACGATGTGCAGCCCAGCGTTATAACTTATCACTCTCACCAAGACGGGGCTGCATCGACTCGGAGGAGATTTTGGGAGGTGGGAAGACGAGGGATCGGCGCCGGTCGTGTGATTGATTCTGATTCATCGGTCGCCTGCCAGCCCGTTTTCGTGGACCGCGTATGCGAGTCGGATATGCGTGCGTGGCTCCGCCGGGGTCGAAGCTGGATGATGAGAGCTGGATGATGGGAGCTGAGATGGTCAATGGGATCTAGAATTTATTTTTGTTCTGGTGCCGGCGGTTGGTTATCAACGAACGAGAGGAGAGGGTTTAGTAAGGCGTTGTGGGCGTCCTCATGGGAATGGCTGTTCTCTTCGAACCTTCGAAGGTTATCGAATCAGAACGTGAGGGGTGTATCTGTACTTATCTAGATGATATATCTGTGTCTTAGTAGTTCAAGTTTAAATTTAAAGAGACGACGTCGATGCTGCCAATAGGTAGTGAACGTGGACGTGGACGTGGACGGGACGCACGTACGCGCGCAATTACTTCTGTCTGGAATGGAATGGACACGGGGGTGGAGTGGGTGGGGTGGGACTGTGAATTGGAAGGCGCTTCTGATAGATGAAGATGAAGGTGGAAAGGGAAAGGAAAGGGATCGCTCGACATACGTTGACGTGGTTCCGGAGTTCTTCTGGATCTGATGCACGATGCAACGCGAGGCATGCCATCGCGGTACCACCAGCCCTAGATAGTACATAGAAAAGTTAGTTAGATGTTAGATGGAGTCGGCGATGACGGGAGTCAAATTTATTGCTACCTGCTATGTACTTACCTGCTGCTTGGTGCCGGCGGAGCGTGCGGGTCGGTTGTGCGATGGGGAGGGGGATCGATGATAGGTGTGACTAGATAGATGCTATTGCCGTCATCGTCATCGTGGCAGTCAGACTATTAAATGTAAGTGTGATTTATTTAATTGTGGGTTGGGTTATGTGAAGGCTCGATTGGGATGGAAATTAACTTCGCGTGTTCTGCATAGGTGTGCTCGGTGTACTCGCGGGCTTGGGGCTGGAGGGAATATTAATTGGAGTGTGTATCAATTGGACATTGTACGCAGTTTAGCGGTGAACTGGTGATGGGGTGCACTCCGTTGGGGATCTATGGATACTAGCAAGCTTCTATGTACTTACCTGCGGTTGGCCTGTGGTGCATAATGCGCGTGTGCGAGTCAAGATTGTGATTAGCCTAGTATAGGCACCAAGTGTACAGGCATGCATGCGGGCGTGTAGACCTAGTGCAGGTGTGTAGAGGTTAATGATGATGCATTGATATCGAGGTGCTATCAACGAGGTTAAAGCATACCTCCCTCTGTGATCCATGACTCGAGGTATGGACCATGACTCGACTCGGAGGCGTATTCAAGTTTCCTACGGTACTTCCAGCTATGCTTCCCGCGTAGCAGCCGTGGGGCGCGGATTCCAGATTGTCGCGATTTCATTGTACGCTCGCGGCATCAGAATACACGCATCTCTTCCAGACGACAGACGAGATCTAAGAAAGAAAGAAAGACAGAAAGAAAGGCTTAGCGAAGAAAGGAAAGAAAATCGGGCGTACGTACGAGAACGGCCAGCCTAGCCATATCCGACTATTTCCTGGGTATGGAAAGTGCCATGGGCGAGAGCGAGTTGTCCGTGATGGGGATCAGGGTCTTACAGCAAGCACCGTACAGACTTCTGATTGGATTCCAACCGATTCGGATTCGGGTGTGGGTGTGGGATGCGTTCGAGACAAGTTGTGTTGTGTTGCCCTGTGGGTGCGCGGTACGCATGGAGATTATACGTCGACGGGGATTGCGCTGGGAAATCCCAGTCTCCATGGACCGGGGACCAGGTGCGGGGGACCCAGACGGGGATTCCAGATGCGGACACTCAATCGGGGCGCCAAATCTGACCCTGGCGGACGGAGATGAAAAAAGGGCAAGATTCTATTTTCGGGCGCGGCCCAGTCGTCTGTTCTTCCCCCCACTGCCCATCCGACTTCGCTGTTTTAAAATTACGACGGGAGACTACGTACAGGATGCTGCCTGCGCGCTGCTTATAACGCCAGATCTGCCGGTCCCCGCTGGGGTTCCCTTCCTTCTCTTCCCCCCACCCACCCACCAGATATGCTGCATATATACACGCACACGCAGCGGATCGCACGCCTCGGCGCGCTTGGGACGCTGCCTCCAGAGCTCGTCCAGCACATCCTGTATCTCCTCGTCGCGCAGACCCCGCTCGGCCCACCCACGGAACTCGGTCCCGTATGGCTCGTCTGCAAGGCCCTCGCCGCCGCCGCAAGCAGCCCGGCGCTCCTGGCCAAGATCTTCCGACTTAAATTCGACGCCGGCGCGGTCGAGCGCCGGCTCTTCACTCCCAGTGTGCGGGATCTCTCCGCGCAGCTCGTCGCGGCGTGCCGGGTGCTCAAGAGCGTGCACCGCGGGCTCGCAGTCCCGCAACCAGGGGAGGAGGGTGCGGAGGACGGGGAGGAGATCCGGAGGCGCGAGGACGGGGAGGATCTGGATATGGGCCCCGAGGACACGCTGTTCGGGGCGCTGCTGCTCATGCTGGACAACGATGGCAAGAACTATGCGCAGCTCGCGCATGCGGGGGTGCATGAGTATGTCCGCCGCTATGTGACGCGGCGCCTGTGGGATCGGGCGCGCGAGAACGGCGGGTGGCCTGTGGAGGACACGGCGGGGGCGTGTGCGCTGTGGCTGATGTGGTTGACGATGGACCGCGGTGCGTGCCCGTCTCTTTCTTTCTCGATGACGACGAGCTGACCTCGCTGCAGACCGCCTGCTGGCGGAGACGACGCTGGAGCGGGAGAACATCGTGCTGAGCATCCTGCCCTTCGTCTTTCTCACACACCGTGTACGCCTCCCCCGTCTTCTTGTTGAGCATGTCCCGCTGACCTTCTATCTATCCATCCATCTATCCCTATCGAACGCCATCGAACTGTCTCCTATTACCGACATCGTGGTGCCACCGTCCCGATCTCCGTCCTCTCCTACGTATTTACCCACGCTCATTAAACGCTGCAGTATCCCGCCTCCGAGGCCCCGCCGAACCACTTCCATCTCCCGCTCAGAGACCCCAACGCCGCCGCCTGGGGGCCGCTGCCGCACGACCCGCCCACCGCCTTCTATCCCCAGCGCAAGTACGGCGACACCAACGAACACGACGAAGACGAACCCCAACGCTACCCCCACTACCTCCCCCCACGCACGCACCACACGCCCTACTTCCGCGCCACCCTCCCGCTCGCCCCGCCGCTCATGAGCATCCCCGCCAAGCTCCTCTTCGTCTCGCGGCGCGAGGTGCGCCCCTTCGGCGTCCCCCCGCACCTCCCGCTCGACCGCGCCGACGCCGAGCGTCGCTGGTGGGCCGCGCGCGTCGAGGCGCTCCGGGCGATGCAGGCGCAGATGCAATTGGGCCAGGGCGTGCCCCCCGCGCAGGTGCAGGCGCAGCTCAGTGGGCCGGTGCCTGCGATGCCGCCCCATGTGCACCCGCCCCTCAATTTGGGCCCGACGCAGGCGGATTATAGGGCGTTAAATCGTGGGAAGGCGGCCCCGCTCCCGAGGGGTGCGCGCTGGGATTGGGAGGAGGGGTGTGCGAGGGCGGTTAATGAGGATGTGGGGCCTGGGTTTGGGGGTGAGGAGGGGAGGGTGGAGGTGATCAGGAGGAAGACAGGCAAGGGAAGAAAGGAGGAGGGTGAGAGCCGCCGCTGGGATAGCCTTTGGTGGCGTATGCGCCTTTGTGGAGATTTCAGGGCGCGTCAGCCGCGTTTCGCGCCTGGCGCGGTGTTCGATCGCGGGTGCATGAAGGGGATGTGGTTGGGCAAGATTTATGTGAGCCTTCATCGCCTTATTTTTTCTCTGTTCTTATTTTTTACGCATCTCGAACAGATTCCACAAGGCCACCTCCAACAACAGCTCATCGGACAGAACCCGGCATACCCAGGCCTGCCGGACGCGTATGGACTCTTCTCGGAGGCTTCGCTCGGTATTGTGATGCAGCCGGTGTTCTTGGAGATGGAGGAGCATGTTAAGGTGTGTGGGTGTGCGCCCAGTGCGCCTGCTGTTGCTTCTGTGCCTGCGAGTGCTCCGACGCGTGAGTCGGCGCGTATGTCGAGCGCTGGGAGCGAGAGATCGAGGAGCGCACCGGCCGTGAGCGACGAGGTCGACGAATCAGAGGCAGAACATTCAGAGGCCGATGAATCAGAAGACGATGCCGACGAAGAAGAAGAACCACAAGAAACCGCGCATACACCCACCAAACCCACCCAATGCGGCGTCATCCCCGTCCCACCGCCCTCCGGGATCGCAGACTGGCGCGGGGTGCCCTTCGCGGGTGTGCTCCCCGCCGACCTGCCCGCAGGACACCCGCAGCACGGGCCTCCACCCATCCCACCCCCAAACGATAACGCAAACGCGAACCCAGCCGGAGACGAAGATGAGAACGACGCCAACACCATCCCGAACCCGCACTTCGACTCCGCCCAGCACGACGCGCGGCTCCCGCCCCAACCGCTCGATTATTCAATGAGCAACGCCTGGCTGCCTGGGGGGATTGGGGATCTGGTCTTCGCTAAGAGGCCTACTGCTGCGGGCGCTTCAGTGCCTTTGGTGACGAGGATGAAGGCGGGGGAGGGCGAGGGTGGGTTTGGACTGGAGGGCGAGGCGGGGAGGAAGAGGAGGGACGAGTTGGTGGTGTCGACGACGGGGCGCGCGCCGGATTTGTTGAGGGCGAGGGGGTGTGGGGCGTTTGTGCTGCACCCTGTGCCTGGGGCGACTTCGAGTTCGCCCTCGAGTTCGCCTTCAAGTTCAAATTCTACTTCAGAGACGACGACGATGGCAGGGAGTGAAGAAGCGCATATGGGCCAACCGCACCTCCCCGGCGCCATCCCAGAGGAATGTTACGTCTACGAGACGTACGACCCGGCCAAGATCTCAGCGCACAACGTCCGCCTTGAGCCTGCGTCTTATGCGGGCCCTTCGAGGAGGTGGGCGGCGAGTGCGGATGGGGTCGGCGTTATTCCTTGCCATGGACATGAGGGTGAAGGAGAGAATGACGACGGTGAGGAAGAGGAGATAGCGAACCCGCACTGTGCGCGGTGCGTCGAGCGCGAAGAGGCGAGGAGGAGGGAGAGGGAGCGGGAGGCGAGGAGGGCGAGGCGGGCTTTGGAGAGGCGGGCGGCGAGTGCGAAGACGAAGCGCGAGATGTCCGCGGCGGGATTGGAGCGCGAGGTGAAGAGGAGGCGCATTCACGAGCCGGCTGCTAGTGCGAGTTCGACAACGACAGGGAGCGAGGGCGATATGAGTCGCGCGGAGGAGGCGCAAAGGCAGCTCGAGGACTTGATGCGCACTTACAAGAGTCCAGCTGGCGATGTCGATGTCGATGTCGATATGGAGGAGCTGGATGTTAGGGAGTTCGGGCTGCGCATGGAGGACGAAATCGTGGACGTGGACGTGGACATGAACATGAACATGGACGAGCGGCTGGATCGAGAAGACGACGATGCGTACGACGACTCCGACTCAGAAGACGACGAAGACACCTACGCGCGCTCGGACGGGGACATCGCCGTCCTAGGCGACGACCTCCCCTTCGGCTTACCCGGCCTCTGGACCACAACCGACGACACCTCCTCCCCCTCCCCCTCTTCCCCTGAAAAATCGCGCCGCGCCTACATCCCCCGCACCCGACGCGAATTCTCCCGCGCGCGCATCACCTCCATCCGCTCCCCCTGCGCCCACGCCGCCGACACGCTCTTCACCGGGCACACGCCCGCGTGCGGGCTCGCGTGGGGCCAGCGGTATACGACCTACGGGCGCCTGAGGCCCTGGGATGGGTTGGTCGGGCTGGTGAGGGTGGGGAAGAACCCGGTGAATTTTATCTTTATTTTTGGGTATGTGGTTGGAGGGGGGACGTTTGTGGGGGAGTGGAGGGTTGCTGCTAGTGATCCGATGAGGCCTGCGTGGGGTGGGGCGTTGGTGATGAGTCGGGTTGAGGCGACGTGAGAGGGTTGATTTTTTTTGGATTGGTTTGGAGTGGAGGTTGGATTTCATTTTTCGTTTCGGTTCGTCTTCCCCGATATTTTTTTGGTTTATGTTCCAACATCTTGTTTTATCTGTTTTCGTGTAATTCGTACGTGCTTCATTTTTTCTTTGTTTACATACCGCCTGCTTGATTTTCCTTCTTATTTTTCATTCTCTTTTCCTCTTCTTTCGTCTAATCTCTTATTTATTGATTCCCCGCCGCTAACTCTTCCACATACATGATACCATACACCCAAAAGGAAGGTCTCGGCGCACCATACTTATCTATTCCCCGCAAAATCTGACGTCTTCGTCGTCGTCTCTTGGTTTACATACATGCATTCCACTGTACATGTACATTTCTCTGCATCAGCTCGTACTTACATAGGACTATATATTCTCAGTAGTATCAAAATTTTCATTGTATCATATCGTCTCCCGCGTCTTTTTTAACATTCTTCAGATGCTGAAAAAACCTGTTTGTACTAGATTTTCTGAGTTGTAGATTTTAGCGCCTGCCTTTGTAATTTTGCCTTAGAGTGATTGTGCTCCTGGATACTTTTAGCTCGATATTCAGCACTCAATGCGCCTGGGTATGAGCGCCCGCGCCCGTCGCAAGAATGCACCACTTGGCCAACAAAACAATCACACATCTTCGGGTACGGAGAGCATCCCCGCCTCCGCCGTTCGTCTGTATATGTAACTTTAAGATTTAAGAGCATCCACAGCGCGTACGTCCATGCAATCATCCCCCCAAGTCCACCACGTATGCACCTCCATCCCTCGCCGTCAGTTCCATGGGTAGCGTTGGCAAGGCTTCCTGAATTCTTTCTCCCTGGCAGACCCGCCGCGGGCCGCGGCACCGGATCGCATGGATGGATTGAGGGGCCTTTGGCGAGGGAGGCGACATGTGGGCGTGGAGAGGTTGTATGGGTGAGTTGTTAAGGTATTGGGAGGGTGCCAGTAGGAAAGGTACCACCTATCTGGAGATTTCCAGTCCGTTGATAGGAACGCAGAAGCAGGGTATACTACGTACTCGATGTATATGGGGACTTTATACTGTGTATCGGGCATGGTTAGGGGGTGAGATCCTTCTGGCCGAGTTCGAGTGGGAGTCGTCAATCTCCACATACACATCTACTTATTCCGTCTCCGGAACGAGGTATTTGTGAACTATAAGAATGGAAGGACTCTGAGAAATCCCGACTAGAATCTCAAGGCTCGTCATTGCCCACGTAGAGTAGAGAGCTAGAAAAGCAGCAGTGGCTCAAGAGCGGCCCACTTTCAGGACCAAGACTCATGATATCAGAAAGAGAATAGCTTGTAGGCGCTGTTAATGTCACCAGACGAGCAGCAATTCGCAGTTGAAATGACAGTGCTCCATATGTCCTCTTCAAAGGTTAAGAACAAGTGAGGATCTCGAAGTGGAGTTATGTCGCGAATTTTGCGGCGGTAAACCTCCGCGAGTCCGTATATATGTATGTATAGTACGCGCGGGTGCAATTTATTGGGTCTGTATATGTAGTGGTGAGATTGAACAGCCGGGAATACGCAGCGCGCCACACTGGATGATGGACGGAGGATACATGTCGTATACCGCTCCGCTTAGGATGGGTAATAATTTCTTCCATCTCTCAGAAGTTGTAATTCATGATTTGTAGTCATTTGTGGACCTCATTTGCCTTATGACTGACTTTTCAGAATAGCCGCGCAGCAGTCAGCTAATGTACAAGGTATGCAACAGTTCACGGATGCGAGTGTGATCCCCTTCTTGCGTTGAACTTCGTTTCGAGATTCCTTTTGAAGGAAAAAGGATATTTAGGATTCACAGGGCTACCGAAGCCCCACGACGCTATTCGTCAGTGGCGTTAGTTAGTAAGTTTTGGAAACCTACAGGCTACGAAGCGTACTCACGTTCACGTACGATGCGGCCTTTGTTGATGTGTTCTCTCCTTCCTTCTTTTGATTTTCCATATTCCAGACCCAAGCCACGGCTTTGGGGCGAAAATGCCTCTATGGGAAACATGGCACAGGCATCTTTCGAGACGAGTTCCGAGCATGGACCTCGACGAGGCGCTATTTTTGGGTGTGTTGTAACGTCATGGTCCCAATTTCCTAATGTTGACAATGATCACTTTTTTTTTAGATTGATGCCTCAGTATCAGACGCTATACATAGAATAGAATTCTGAAGGGCGGTGGGAGGGTGATGGAAAGAGTCTCGCGGCATACTTCTCCTATTGCTTCTTTTACTTGCAGATAGACTAGAAGTAGTGTTAGTGCGAGAAATTGCAGCATATTCGGTTTGGTTTCAATCATATTTTGCCTGTACCATGGCCAGTTATCGAAGTGGGTTCTGCACTCTTAAACTAGAAGCTCATGCCGAAGCGCTCAATACGTTTCAGTCAATCAATCGTCTCTCCTTGAGAATGATGCGCCGCCTGCCTTTGGTCCGCCGATAATTATTTTATCCTGATAGCCAAAGGTTGAATGATGAATACCATGTCATGCATTCATGCATGCTTTATCCATCTGTTTGTTGAAGGGTCCTCTGATTTTACTTGCTCTTGACATGAGTTCTCCGCCTTTATATTCTAACAAACCGAGGCCCCCAGTTCTGGTACCGGCGGAGTTGAGCTCCAATTTGTGATAGTCGAGGAAAGATGCTAAGTACAGACAAAAATTTTTCCACGGACTATCTATCAAAGTTCCTGGAGATGTAACGGACTCCCATCAGGCATTGAATCACTGATCTTCGCCATTCGTAGATGGTAGTTCACCAACGTACCATGGCCACTAAGCTAGGGGTATCGAACAAAAAAGTAAACCCGCTCGTACCCCAACGGCTGAATAATTAATTCTATGCTCGGCTTGAAGAGAAGAGAAAGGAGAGACGCTCGCCACAGAAGTGTCGTCTAACTCGTATTCGCAAAAGTGTTTTGAAGTCCTTGTAGTGGACGGAGTCGGCCCTGGTTCGGTCCGACTCTTGATGTGTATGCCGGAAGATTCCGGATTAGGTCCCTACGCGCCTGTTCTGTGTTCATTCGTTTTGGCTCTTGCTTCAACAGTCGTCTGCCCCTTCGCCATCGATCTGTCAGTCCTTGATTGACGTTCATGTTAACGTGAAGCTCTTCAGAATGTTCACGAACCAAGCATCGACTACTGTGCATATTGAGTTGTAGCAGTCTTGGCTGTGGATGTGTATTGGGACGACACGCATGCCCTGGGTACAACTGCTCAGAATGTTATAGCCTAGGAGAAGAGATTTCTTGTGAGTCCTCTTTGCAACCAAAAAATCCACAGAACTCATGACGAATGTTTGGCAACAGATTGCTCTCTATCTCCCCTCTTGAACCTGTTCTATTGTACCTCTGCATCGCATTTGAGGAAGCTGTTTCACCAGAAGACGTGTTTTTCCTGTCAGAATTAAATATGTTGGATTATAAGATCTGTGTGACTGAGTCGTCAGCGCCAACAGTGCGCTAGGCTGTAGTGCTGACCTCTATTCAACGAGGCAAGGAACTGATGCAAATTAGGGTGTGTTCTAATTGATTCTAATGGCTGAATTCACTAATCGAAATGAAAGCCTATAGTGGGTTCTTGACTAATAATTGATTGGGTAGGACCTCCTTCTATGTCTCATTCATTCTATGAAGTATTGCAATGGCGTATATTTGTCTTTCCTGAACTATTCCGCGCGCCAACCACATTCTGATACTTGCGTTCCTCAAAATTACTCACGGACTGTCTCTGTCTGTTCCACTCACTCGTTAGATAAGGCCGATATCCCCTTATGACGAAGCACGGAAAGATGTAGGACAGAGGGACTGGTATTTTCGCTCTCTGGTGCGTCCTATCTTCGGTCACGAAAGGATTCTCGGGTCTGATATTCACAGCAGGGTCGAACAGTTGTGCCACTTGGAAAAATCTGACTATCCATTGACCAACTGCCACTGGCCATCTTCCCTGCAACATCTTTATTTTATCTGTATCGCCCATGGATTCGGTTCTTTTGCCAGTATCTAAGACCGCTGGGATGTTAACGGTACTTCAGGTCCACAGGGAACCCCCAGGGAGTAAGAACGTGGAGGGTTTTTTGCGAGACAGGTCTCTGGATTCTTCCTGCTTCTATTGGAATCCTCAATCACTCCTGTCGTCTAACTATTCTGGTGCTCGTTTGAGCAAGCCTCATTCTTCCAGACAGCGTCCTCGAAACATAGGATCTTATCTGCCGTAGCTTAGGCGAGACCCTTGATGAGCATATGGCGTTAATCTCCGCCCACAGCTACGTGAATATGCCTACTCTCGACAATCGACTGTCACTGGCATTTAGGCTACTTCGAAGCTCCGTGAGTTACAATTTCTCTTCCACGCATAAGCGTCCAAATCCCCTCCATCAGCTCACTACTACCTTTCTTTCAGGATCCTGGGATTCAGATTCATCATGATCCACCATCCATGGCTTCGTTGTCTTTCACATTAGGCGGTACGGTCAGCCGCATGTTCTGTCCTTTTAATACTTTGTCGTCTTCGGGTCAATAGATGACGAGGCACATTCTCCTTACAATCTACACTTCCAGAAGTTAATCTTCTGATTTTGGCGTTCATTCCTTGTCGCGGACATGAATGACACTCTTCATGTTGGACGATGGGCCTATCGATATCCGGAAAATTGTCGAGTTTTTCTGCGCATATTCAAGACTTGTGTTTATCTTCCATAACGAGCTTTAAGGTTACCATGGGTCCGAGGAAAGAAATCTTCGCGAGATTAGCAGTGAGTCAGCGCCTAAATAAAAGTCTCCATATTCTCTCATGGCATTTGTATGTTCTCTGACCTTCTTTCGTGTTCTTTACCAGGGTAGACGTCTGTAACAACGGTAACAACAATCCATTACACACAAATGTCAAATATGCTCATCTATTATATCTGTAAGTTCAGTTATATTTGGTTTCTTCGATGCATGGACCTCAACGCAAACGGGTGCCAGTGGCATAGGAACAGAAGAGCTCCTGGGCCAAAACCACGCTCTTCGGCTTCGACATTGCGCGTATATTTAGCAGCGCCGCGTTTTCTATATGCTCAAGGGGTCGGATCCTTCGCAGCGACTTCAAGCCAAGAAGTGCCCCAGTTCAACGATACGCTGTCATGCCATACATATTCTTTGAACACGTCCGTTGAGTCGTTTCGTTCTCATGGGCGTAGTTACTGCAAACCCAATTACGTTCGCTTTTTCTAAAGCTAATCACCACCTTGCAAACTCTGTTGAACCTGCCCCTGCGGGCATGCGCCTGTCTGATGCCGAAATGGCGTATGGGGTCTCGGATCCGGCTGCTGCTTTCCGTGGGGTGACGTGCTGTGCATTCTCCCTCTCAAAATCAGTTTAGGACGTGCGTATTACGCTCATGTGGCAGCTGCCAGCGTGGTGTGTATGCTTGGGCGCATGTCGCTCTGCCTCTTGATTATTTGTGCATCTCTGGAACCAGCTGTTTTGCCTGGCTCTTCCGTGTTGCTCCAGAAACGTTCCCTACTCCACAGGGCTATCTTTGTAAGTTCTGGAAGTTGGAGTGCTATGCTAATCGCCCCACACACGCGTGTTAGATACCGCATATACTTACTTTGTATGCGTTTTATGTTGCGTTTCGGTGATTGTCGGTGAGTTTGAGCTTTTCAATGCGCTATTGTGGCTTACGGTTCCGTTGGAGAATACCGTATGACAGGGAAACTTGGCGCAGATTTGCGTTCGTGTCCTGAGCGTAAAGTGTCGTTGTGAGTGTATATCAACACATGTCAAATCAGACGCTCACTATGATTACACGACGCAGATTTTCATCCAACCTTGTGGTTTTCGAATCGATGAGTGATAATGATTCGCCTTGGGTTCAGCATTCTTGTATTCGCCCATTCGTCGTGCGCGACTCCGTCGCCGCCTGGGTGGAATACAGGGCAAATCTGCTATGTCATTTCTTTTTGATGTCAGTCAACCATCTGTTTAAAAAAATGTATCTCACGGTTAAATCATATAAGTATTCCATCAGCATCTTAACCCCCATCCGACAACATATACACATTTGCCCACAGGTTCGCGGGAGAAGGTTGTCCTTCTATGGAATATTTTCTAAATGCGATGTACGCGAAACCCATACAAGGGCCCCCACCTTTCCCATGGTACGATTGTTAAATACAAAAAGGTCTATTCAGTGGTAACCGACGCTCTCCTTCAGGTATTCTTCCATTCAGAGGCGGCCTACCACGGTGATGTGGATTCAATTGTGCCGTAAATCCATGAGGTCGACGCCTCCGATACTTTTAACCGAAGGCCGAGCGCTCAGCGCCGATGAAATAGGATTTTCGGGTGTCCTCTGCATCGTCTTTGACTGCTTTGATTGACCTAAGCGGACAGGACACCAGAACGAAAAGAAACTACAAGAGCGCTCCTCAAGCTGATGGAAACCTTCGATGCTAGACAAGACACAGTCGAAGTGGGTTGTATGCCATCACTTTTAGCGATCGATCCTCGTCCTCGGGTGCGTTTTTCTTTTCAAAAATATATTTTGGAATACTGTTCACGCTGGCTGATTTACTGTATTCCCAGAGGATCGTTACGCAAAGGTTCTTATGCTTCAAGCTCTTCCGGTATCGCATGGGTGCAGTAAATGCTCGCACAAGACACCTGGAGCTGTATCGCTTGGAACTCGCCTATCTCATTGCTTGTCTGTCGTCTGTGAACGCGAAGGTGCGCTTCCATCATCAACCCGCCTTTGGCCCGACCCCGCCCTTCATATACCGGGCCGTTTTTTAATCACCTATCTGACACTTTCCTGACGCCACCGACGAATCAATGCGATAGAGTTGCAAAGGCTAAGCCATAGAGTGGTGCCCCGAGCTTGTTTTCCATTGAAAAGCGACGAAAAAAGTGAATATATGCGCTGTCTGGGCACCGTATTTCCCCAGAACCTGGCGCGGGGGGCAGTGGGAATATCCCAGTTTGGAAAGAAGTTGTCCGGAAAAGGAATGTGATGAGGCATTTCACAGAAAATGTCAAGCCCCCGACGCGCTATAAAAAATGAAAATGGGCCTCCACCCCTCCTTACTCCGAACCACAATCATCTCCTCCAACATGGCCCACTCCACCGACGCCCAGCACTTCGTCGACACCTACGACCCCAATCCGCCCCGCTCCAGGCAGTCGTCCGGCCTCTTGGGCTCTATCTGGGCGCCCCAACCCCAGCCCTCCGGGACGACCTGGCCTAGGACCTTGGACTCATTCTCTCGCGTTGCAGAGAAGGATTCAGAGTCTTCTTTGCGCCAGGACGCGCACAACGTCGCGTTACAGCACATCGTCAGTCGCGAGGACGTGTTCGGCCCTCCTCAGCTTCCCCAGACTCAAAAGTTCTCTGGACGAGAAGTTGGCGCCATCGGCGACGGCAGGAAGAAAAATAGCCCTGACTACGGGGACGCTGTACGTACTTCTCTTCTCCTCTGACAAGCTTTTAAGTTGTTTTCTTATCACTGATCTTATTATTCCTAGCATGTCGAGCAGCTTCTGCGAACTTTGAACCTCAACTCGCCTGGTCCCTTTGCGCTCCACAAGCCGGCTCCTTTGACAATGAATGTCGACAACTCCCCGAACTCCCCCGACTTCTCCCCTGCTTCGGTTTCTTCTGCATTATTGACCCCAACCGATCTGTCCCCAAGTGGAAGGACCTTCGACGTCAAACTACACTCTCCTTACGAACACGCTCACTCTGGTCACCCGTACCTTTCACAACCTTCGCTCATCTTTGGGAACAATAATTCTCCAAGTAAGAATCAAGACATTGCGACTCAGACCTTTCTAGGACCGCGCCCGCCTCTAACTCACCTCAACCACGCCCGTCAACAGGGTCCCCCTAACGGCGGCCCCTTCTTTGAGCCATTCGCTGAGGTCCCTACCCCAGCACCTACATCCTCCAGCCAGAACATGAACGCTCTATCTCCCACGGATCTGCCCCAATCAATTTATACATCTGCCCCTCCCCCGCCTCGTCGCATGGAGCCCATCCCACCCATGGATTGGCGTCTAAACCAACAAGCTCAACATCTTTCGTGCCAATCTCAGGTCAATGCGTTGCCCCAGCAGGCCTCCGGGCCCGTTGATTGGCGCCAGGCTGCTGAAAAGCATGCCTCGGACTTTGCCTTTAACGTCGCCCAAGAACCTCAGGGTTTGCGCTCTTCGTTTGTTTATCAATCAACTAATTCACAAAATTCTCATGAAGTGAGCGCTGTTCTGTACTTTTTTGCTATTACATGCTCATATATGCGCCTCAAAATAGCCAATTAATTTCCTCTCTTTGCTTCACCCATCGTCATCTCCTCCTTACCATATCTTCGTTTCCCGCATCATCAAATCATCCGACCAGCAAGCCTCCATTTTTCTTCAACAGAAATTGAAGGTGGCCGACCTTGACGAGAGGGCCAAGATCGTCGACGCGATTTGTGCCAGAGGTTTCGAGATGATGGCACATCGGTAATACCTTATTTTCCGTTTGATGTTCTTCATTTCTCAACCATCTTCAAGCTTCGGCAATTGGGCAGTCCAACGCTGCCTAGAGGCCGCATCAACCGCTGAAGAGCGGCGTAAAATCGTCTCCTGCATGAGGTTAGTCTCATCGCTCTTACCGCCTCATTATTCTAATTATGCTTCCTAGGGGCCGCATTGTCGACCTTGCAACGAACTGTTATGGGTGCCATGTCTTGCAAAAGGCGCTTGATTGTGAAGAAGACATCCGTCTCCTCATCGTCTCCGAGCTTCTTCTTGGAGATCCCGCACAAACGTTGGTCAATAAACATGCATCTCATGTTTGGAGCAAGGTAAGTCATGAGCATACATTTACATACTTCCCAACTAACACGTAATATAAGATTATGGAATTGTCCTGGACGCCTCCTGCTCCCCCCATCTTCACATAGTATGTGACTTTTGTTCAATGCTGTGAGGCATCTCCACTCATCCGAATATTACAGCGTCAACAAATCACTGAAGGGAAAATGGGCTTCCCTTGCTTGCCACGAAACTGGATCCCTCGTTGTCCAGGTATGCTCAAACATTATATATATGCTATCCAATTCCTAATTTCAAGCCCCAGCATGCGTTTGAAAATCTTGAAGCCGATGCCAAAGATGGGATTGTAGATGAACTCCTCAACCAAGGGTTTAACATCTTCAGTGAGGTAGCCAAGAGTCAATGGGGATCGTATTGCATCCAGCATAGTGAGTTCTCTGTTTTCACAGTCATCTGTTTTTACTGAGTCCATTTGAATCACCAGTCTTGGAACACGGCTCCGAGAAGCATCGTAGGATGACCCTCGATCACCTTTTGGACGGGTTACTCGAGTTCGCGACGAACGAGCAAGGCGCTAAATCTGTCACGAAAGCATTGAAAGAGGGTGGCATCGACACGCTGGATTTAGTGGTTAGGCGTATGTGCGAGCCCGCGAAAGGGTATGTCGTCGAGGAGGAACTCTTCTTGATAATTGCTGATTTCTTTCCTCACAGTGCCCGACGTGCCATGATTGTAGATCTGGCACTTTCGGTGACTGGCAGTCAGCTTATAGCGAGCGTTTTGCCGACGGTTTGCAATGCATTTCTCAATCCAGTGTGCCTCATCTCATTTTTATTTTAGGCTGATAAAGACCAGCGTGCGCTCTTGTATGAGTGCATTCGCGGTCATATTGTCACTCTCAGAGGCTGCAAGACGGGATCTAAAGTTATTTGGTTATTGTAAGTGTTAACGTTCGATTAAAATTTTGACCTTTAATGAACCGTAAAACCTTTTTTCCGACCCTTAGTGATCGCATGGTGAGTGTCCTTCCTCTGCCTCTCATTGTAAAATATTTCAATTAACCCAATCAACTGCAGCGCGCATACTATGGCTATTGATTCTGCGCCTGCTCAATGCTTACTTGTTTTTATTTCCCCGCAAGTATCATCCATTTTCTGCACAACATCCAGCATGTTTTCTTCAACCATGATTTGCTCTAGTCTTTCTCGCACATTTCTTTATTACTTGCATTACACGAACATCATCCAGGCTCCATCCACATACATATCTTCATCTCTGTTTTCTAGCATGCAACATAATATCTCGCTTCAGGTTCCAGTTATTTCAATGTTTGCAAGCCTTGGACTCTTCTAGAGCATCGTGATCTCCATACAACTCTTCTCTCCTGCATATATGCATATATATCCACAAACTACCTCACCCTCATTTTGCATATTCATGGCATAATTGCCCACTCATCAATGTCGCTCAGTGAATAATAAATAAATACCTATTGCATTTGAAAGCAGTTTGACTATTCCAGTGCTCAATCCTTTTGCTGAAATATCTTTTGCAGATGCCTGAATGTCGAAGATTTATAGGTGTCAGCACCGGTAGGTCTTTCTTCCCGGTAGGCCTTACTAATGGCAAGTCCATTCATTCAGCTGTTGTGTGAGTATCTCACCTTTCAACAAAACACATTCAATGTACTCGGCAACAAGGCAAACTCACGAACCGTTGACTGAGCCAACCTCGAGTTCTGAAATCATGATTAAAGGCATATGGCCATGTGGGCGATAGAGAATTCGAGTGGTGAGACTTGGAGAAGATTGACGTAATTTGACGACAGGTATCGTGAGCATTTTAGCGTTTATTTCGAGATCGCATGGAAATCTTTCAGCGGGGACGGGGAATAAGCATAATTAAATTAAGCGTTTACTTCCCATGAAATCTCTGCGGTGCTGAACTTTAGAACTTCTGTATGAGAGAATTCGGGGAGGGAGTTGACTTTACCTTGGTGAGCGGGATCGGCGAACTTGTCGTAACTCGTTCCGGTTCTGTCCGTTGGCTAGCCGCTAGACCACGGCGGACTAGGGTCAGATCTATGCGCACTGAGCTGATTTATAGTTGGTTAATAGCTTGAGCCTTTGGGTGGTGCTGCATTGAAAGAAATGCAGCACAAGGGCAAACTGGGCGTATTCCAAGCTTGGCATAAAATTGAATTAGCATTACCATTGACAACTGTTCCGATGTCTGTCCTATTCCGATTTTATTAGTGTTTAGCATAGCTTGAGTATGAAGCACATGGAGGAGAAGAACGGAAGCACTTGGCTTTATCGGCGCGACTCGTTCTGCGTCCGGAAAATAAGTTCAGGATGGGAACGGAGGGTAGGTGCAGGTGGACGCGGAGAGTCAGTAGCCATATTTTAGGTGCTGCTCGCATGTCAGAGACTATGCACGGGATATGTGTTTATTGTATTCATGTGTCTTGTTAGAGGTTCCCTGCGCGAAATGACATAGAAGGTCTATACTTGAAAGGCGTAATATCATTCAACGCGAACGGCGTTGATAGAAGAAGACAAACGAGAGAAAGATGATTAAGGCGTCGGGGTATGTTGAGCTTGAAGATTGATCACCGGTCACCTCCGCTCTTTGAACACATGTTGGGAACGGAAGTGAAATTGGATTTATGTAAAGATCTAGTCGAGGGAGATGACCGCTAGGTCTAGGTGCAGTCCAAGATTTGCAAGAGCGTTCATTTCGAAGGTTATATTTTCGCGCTTGAGAACACCGCTTGATCATGATCATGAGAAAGACGAGCGTGCTTCGTATGTCAGCCAAGAAGTTAAGAAAAAACAGTACACCGGCCCAGACCACAAAGCGGTGAAGCTTACGAGACGATAAGCGATGATGAATGCGTAACTCATGACGGAAAAGAAAGAGAAGATATCCCATATCTGCTTCTCCATCGTCTTGTCGCCTTGGCCGCCACGCACGCGCTCGAATAGCATCCTCTGCCGGACAAGGGAATGCATGCCGCTGCCCAGAGCCCGTGAAAAATCTACTCCATCCAACTTCCCCTCCTGCTTCGCCTTCTTCGAAGGTGGAGTACTTGTCAGCTCTCGTGCACGACATACTCAGCGATCATACTTCGTTGCTAATACATCCACCCCCCAAGTAAAAACACATCGAAGTTGGCAGAAAAACACTGTATTCACACAGTGCCAAAACCGGGTCCGTGACGTTACCTTAAGAAAACAGGCAACAGGCGAAGACCGAAGCTTCTCCGTGTTGGGATGCCTAGCATGATCTGTCTCTGCGTTGGTTGTACGGTTATTGCAGGTCTGAGTTTGGGTATGTCAGAGCTACTAAAAATAGCATGACGGTGCGGGGTCTGAACGCTGTGACGAGGTATTTTTAGATTTTTGTCATGTGTTGTGAGCCCAGGTGAGCGTGAAGGCGATGAGTACATATGAGCGATAAAGGGGTGGATTTCTCGGGCTTGTGAAATATAAGAGAGGATATTGAGGGGAATATAGGTAGAGGTTTATTTCTTGGTAGCACTCCAGGAGAATGCCGATATATTGAGAACAGAGATAGATACGCCACACAAAGACAAAAGCGATATGTTGAAGATCCGGAGAGATATTCTTTTATTTCCTACTAATTGAGACACTCCCGCCACTTGAGCATCGCAACTGTCAAATGGAAGGCGGAACATCGCGCGAATTTGCAGAGGTGAACGTAAAGGCTTAGTATTATGATAGGGGAGAACGGTAACTCAGAGTCGAGTTCCGGTGTCGCTGTGGCATAATGATGACGTTCCCGAGAGGAGACATACCAGATGTAATCTACCCCCACAGTGCAGTGCAGACAGGATGCCGGAGCACCGAGGAGCCTGTCGAAAAAAAAAACATATGTAGGGAGGGCATCCATTCCTGTGTGCGATATCATGATGCACGACTCTCCACAAGCGCAGCGCCCTTGACAATCGAACAACTAAAAGAAAGACGTTATGTTCCCATCGGCC
Organism: Pholiota adiposa; assembly: GCA_009935795.1. NCBI lineage: Eukaryota > Fungi > Basidiomycota > Agaricomycetes > Agaricales > Strophariaceae > Pholiota > Pholiota adiposa. The sequence continues at coordinate 230,295 of QEYC01000230.1, read as the reverse complement.
TGCTGGCTTGCCGTCGCTCTGTTTCGCCCATAAATTAGGCATCATCGTCGTCGTTAACCCAAGTAAGAATCCATATGATGATGATGGCGGCTTTTCCCCACGAATGGAGTTTCAACTTTCCGGGCGCTCTGTTGTCTTCGGCATGTACGAGTATGGCTGCTCCAGCATACCAGCCGCCAGCGGAACTTGCTTCTTGTTCTCGGAACTCGACTAGTGAAAAAAGTGCTTCTTGATGCAAAGGTGTGCATATATCGAGGATGGGGGGGTCTGAATCGGGCGGAAGACAAAGGCAAGGCGAAACCACGGATGAATGTACTCGTACAAACGCGTCGACACGTCGTCTTGACTGGAGTTCGATCATGATAGAGGTGTTTGCGGTGTTTTGATGATAGATAGACGGTGATAGGGCGTATGTACTGCAGCAACATGCCGCGCGTTTAGATCTGGGGTGATGGTGATAACGCCTCGACGATGCGCCGAATCTCAATCTGTCATTCCGACAGCAGATCAGAGCACGCGTTCCACAGAGTGGCGGTGTTTCCACGAGAGCGAAGTTGAGAGCGTTGACCCATATGCACTACGAACAAATGAGCTCACGCGACCACAAAAAAAAAAGATTGTGCGCACATACCAATGACCACCATTTGCACCCAACGCTCGTGCAAATTCCCTCCGATGCAAGAATTTCAAAAGCTCAAATCCTGATTGGTTACAGGCTTCTTCGCGCCTGCGCTATCCAGTTTCCATACGGGTATCGCAGACCCGGGCGCGACACGTTGAGCTCCAACACCATTCATCTCTTCGTCCGCACCTGCATCTGCGTCCATGTCCACCTCCACCCCTGCGTCCTCGGCGTCTGCTGTACCACCGGCAGCGCGGAGCCGCGGCCGTACGCCGAGAGCCGCGCAGAGGACTTTGTAACGTGAACGGATCTGGCGAAGGAGTTTAGTTATGTCGAGATCTGCGTCGGGTGTATCTGCGGCGGAGTCGGTGGGTTGGGCAGGGTTGATGCGCGGGAATTGGGAAATGCTCAAGAGAATTTGGCGAATGTGTTGCGAGGCACGACTGGAAGATAGAATAAGGGAAAGAGAATGAAACTCAGTATGCCTGTCTTCGTGTATTGCAAACATGCGACAAAAAGAGATAAAACACGTACTCATCGCCTCGTCCTTGCTTCACGAGCACCGCGCGCCACGTTCGCGCAAAGCCCTCGTAGAACCCAAGCTCTTCCCAAATCTCAAAGCCTTTCTCGCGCCCAAGCGCCCGACCCTCGATGAGTCCATGTATACGCCCGTGCGCGAAACCATCCTTGTACCCGGCATCGTAGAAGCTATTTACAGCGCAAGATGTTGAAATTTTTCGATACAGTTGATGTGGATGGAGATGGGGCGGACCTTTGCTCTACGTGTACCAGGGACTCAATATCAAATTCGTCCATTTGGAATGGTTTCGAAATATCTGAATGGAGCGGAAATTTTGGGGAGTCGAGGAAGACGCAATTGCCACTGGAGGGCCAGGATCTTATCAGCGCTGTTTGCATCTATTTGCCGGCGGCCTCCCGTTTCCTGCCCTCCAATCAGATTGAGAAGATTCGCTGCGCAGCGTCCAACGGAAATCACAAACCATCTTGGAGTTGAACAAATATGTCGACTGCGACAATCAAGATCACCTACGACCTCAAGCCTCCTTCCACGGTCGATAAAGGCATGCTCAGCTCGGCCAAATCCCACGAATTCCCCGTAAAGGCTTCCCCAAATGAGAACAGTACAGCGTTTTACACCGCGCTTCGGAATTCGTTGGAGGAGGCGAGGAATCAGGTCGGAGATGAGCTGACAGCTTGGAGAGATGCGGTTGGCAAGGCTGAGTTGAGCAAGGAGCCCAAGAAAGTGGTCGAAGAGGATGAGGAGGAAGAAGATATCGAGGAAGAAGAGGAAGTGTAGAATCTCGTTTGCATGTCCTGTAGGTGATTTAAAATTCTTGGTACCGAACAATATTCAATCTATACCGAAAGTTATGGCATCAAAATGCGCGAAAACAGAAGCGGATTAGAAGATTATGTATAAATTTTTATGGTCTGAGGGTGGTTAAACAGGAATACCAATGTGAATGATAAAATCACACTATGCTAGGCCCTGCTTTTCCTTTCCTCTAGGACGCTCACGGATGACCATCTTGTTGCTGTTCTTGGGTCCCTTGGGTCCTGGTTTCCTCGTCCGTGTACCCTTGGTGCCCCAGCCCCAGATAGACACAGGATGTTTGTTCGACTTCGATTTTCCACGACCTCCTCCGTGGGGATGGTCATTTCTAGTTTACGTTCCGATGTAAGCCAAAACGCGAAGGTGGAAGTAAGAAACGAAAAAAAACATACGCGTTCATTGCTACACCACGCACGGTTGGCCTAATGCCCAACCAACGTGAACGACCAGCCTTGCCCAAATTCCGGTTCTTCCACAGAGGGTTGCTGACCTTGCCAATCGTGGCGCAACAGTCCCTTAGGATCTTGCGTACTTCCCCGCTTTGCAACCGCACTTGCGAGTATCGTCCGCCCTCTTCATGAGCGATGACCTGTCCGAAGGTGCCCGCAGAGCGTACAAGGATACCGGGGCCGTCAGGAGTGAGCGAAATGGTATTGATGACGGTGCCTGGGGGAATGAGGTGCAGAGGTAGAACATTTCCTGGTTTCAGCGTTAAGGAACGGAGCAGACCAAGTGCGAGAGACTGGTTGGAAGCTTCAGCGGCCTTCGTCGCAGCAGCGTCACGTTGAGATTCCTCTCCCTTCTCTCCCTCAACCCCTGCTTGTTCATTCAGTTTGGGCTGCGTGGCGAATCCAGGCAGGAATCCTTCAGGAATACCCTGCTTGAAGCTCTGCACCGTATCACCCGCCCTCAGCCCGTCCGTCGCGATGATGTAGCTCCATTTCGCGTCCGCCACGGCTGCGGTGTCGCGGTTGTATAGCAGGGCAATGTGCGCAGAACGGTTCGGGTCGTACTCTATGCGCACGACGTCGTGAATCCCCGCTCCGTGGCGCTTGTAGTCGATGCGGCGGATGCGCTGCCGGTGACCGCCGCCGCGGTGGCGCACGGTGATGATCCCATGGGAGTTGCGTCCTCCGTGCTTTCGCTTGGCTACGGTCAGCGAGCGTAATGGTCGACCCTCGTATAAATGTGGGTTCAGTGGTCGTTTGAGGTGGCGGATACCTGGCGAAACAGGTTTGTAGGTTTTGTAGAGCGCCGTTGAGCGGGCAAGGGCTGTGGAAACTTCGGTAGACTTTGTATTCTTCCAAATGGCGGTCGCATATGACCTCGTCGCTGTTGATGGCGACGGCCGACAGGCCTTGAACAGCGACGACGCGCCGCCTCGGAAAGAGGACAACATTGGAGAACAATTTGAATCGCCAAAAAAGGAAAGTGCCGTTGACCTCCCATTTTTTGTTTGGCGAAGGGCCGCGAACCAAACTTCACTCGACGCGCTGCGTTTGCTTTGCTTTGCCCGTTCAAAGTTCGTACCATAACCGCGACGTTCATCATGGTGTGTATCCCTATTTCGTTGTATTCAACTTCTGACAACCTTTACAGGCAATGCAAATATCGACAGGCACGTCAGAGCTACGCGACATAACAAAAATGGAGCGCATTGGTGCGTTGAATGGGCACCATTTCATGCACAACTTCCAACGAGTTCCTCTGCAGGCGCCCACTCGCACATCCATGGATTGGGACTCGACGACCGGCTAGAACCACGCGCAAGCTCCCAAGGTCTCGTCGGTCAGGCCAAGGCGCGGAAAGCGGCAGGGATGATCCTCAAAATGGTGCAGGATGGCAAGATTGCAGGCCGCGCAATGCTCTTTGCTGGCCCACCCTCAACAGGAAAGACTGCCATTGCTCTGGGTGCGTGCTGCGGGCCCCGTGCTCTCGTCTCATTCACCCAAAATACTGGCTAACATCCCCCAATGTGTTGGTTTAGGCATGGCACAGTCTCTCGGTCCCGATGTGCCTTTCACCATGATCGCTGCGAGCGAGGTCTTCTCGCTCTCAATGTCAAAGACTGAAGCACTCACTCAGGCATTCCGCCGGAGTATTGGCGTTCGAATCAAGGAGGAAACAGAGCTTATTGAGGGACAGGTTGTGGAGATCCAGATCGACAGAAGTCTCACTGGGGTACGTACTGCCGGGTCATCTTCTCCACTATTCTGGTTATATCTTGACGTTCCGCTCATTTGAATGTGGTTTAACACAGGCTACAAAAACCGGCAAACTAACGATCAAAACCACGGATATGGAAACTGTGTACGACTTGGGTATGAAGATGATTGAGGCCCTAACCAAAGAAAAGGTGCTCGCTGGAGACGTGATCGCCATCGACAAGACTTCGGGAAAAGTTACCAAACTCGGCCGTTCGTTTGCACAGTCTCGGGACTACGATGCCATGGGCGCAGATGTGAGTCCCATTTCCTTGTGGCTTTAGGTGTTTTGATCAGAATGTTGATTGGCTTGGCTAGACAAAATTCGTGCAATGCCCAGAGGGTGAGATCCAAAAACGCAAAGAGGTCGTTCACACCGTATCTCTGCATGAGATCGACGTTATAAACAGCCGTACGCAAGGCTTTCTCGCGCTTTTTGCTGGTGACACAGGCGAGATCAAGCCTGAGCTGCGGAATCAAATCAATGCCAAGGTTGCGGAGTGGAGGGAAGAGGGAAAGGCTGAGATTGTACCGGGGGTGCGTTTTTCCCTTTTATGGAAACACCTTAAATTCTTGTTGACAACGCACTCTATTTCTCTTTGGGCTTGGTACTGTGTTCAGGTCTTGTTCATCGATGAAGTTCACATGCTAGATATCGAATGTTTCTCGTTCCTTAACCGCGCGCTGGAGGGCGATCTAGCGCCGCTCGTTATCATGGCCTCAAACCGCGGCATGGCGCGCATTCGAGGGACAAATTTCCGCAGCCCTCATGGCCTACCCATGGACCTCCTCGACCGAGTGCTTATCGTGAGCACGAAACCATACAGTGAGGACGATATTCAACAAATTATCCAAATAAGGTACGTACGCCCGGATGATTTCGCGGTGTCTTTTCTTGGCTCTTAGGCGTTGCTTCTTCTCGCGGCGGCCTGGTAGTCTCTCGAACTGCGCAAAATTTGCTTAATTGACTGACTGTTATTCTCATCGTTTCTCTTCCATTCGCTTCTTATTCTTATCGCCACTAGATGCCAAGAGGAAGATGTCCAACTCACACCCGACGCAGCAAACGTGTTAACTTCAATGGCTATGCAAACGACGCTACGATACGCCCTAAACCTAATCGCCTGTGGGCGTGTCATTGCGCGTAAGCGCAAAGCGGAGCAGGTCGATGTCGAGGATCTGCGTCGCGCGTACTCGTATTTCATGGACGAAAAACGGAGTGTACAATGGCTGAAGGAGCAACAAGGATCGCTCATCTTCGAAGAGGTTGGCGGCGCGGTGGACGAACTGATGAGCAGCTAGTTGAAGGGATCATTCTTGTCCGTCTTCTTTTTCTCTCTCTATCTAGTACCCATGTTGCTGTTGTCTATTGCAGATTTCTTTTCTTCTTGTGATTGTAGGTACGCACACCTTTCGGTCTTCTTCATGCCTCCTCATGGCCCCGAGCCGATGCTGATCGGTGACATGCAGATGTTTTAATTCAGGCCTTGCTTCTCGATTTCGGGTTTCAATAGCCTTGTGGCTTCCTGGGTCAATCGTCCACCGACCATTTGCTACGTGTCTTTCTTCGCTTCGAATATATGGGCAGCTGCAACAACTACGGTTGAATTGCGGGTCAAGACTGTCCAACTCTCAAACCTTGTTCAGGACTACTTCACGCTCACATGTGCTCCCCATTGATGCCTTCCCAAGAATAGGGTTGATGTTTGGCGCATTGGATTGACGGGATTGTGCCGCAGAGTACTTACGCCATGCGCGTGTTAGTGAGCACGCCTAAATATAGGCGCCGCCAAAAGGGCCACGTCTCTTTCGGTTTTTATGGAAACGATAGGCTATAAGTGGGTCATGTGTATTTTATTACTTATCTCTGTCTCTTGCGTGCAGGTCAGAAGGGCTGATGCGGAATATTCAAATCCGTGGCGCAAGTGACCCACCTGTCGTGATTCGCTGCTGCCTTCATTTGAATGGATCAAGTTATTTTGCACGCTGGTTCCGACAATGTTCCCGGGAAGGTCGGGATGCGCCTGCCGTTTCTTTTTTGTTTTTCAAAATTTGTTCTAATCGCAGCGTTCTCTTGGTCTTACCCACCTCTGTCCGCCAGGATGTGGGTAACTCACCTACAGGTGGAGCCCAGGCGCATTATTATTAGCCCCTTCGTCTTCGCCTCCACTCTCACCGTCAAGCAGTGCTTGGAAGGGAACGCATTTGGTGACTTCCACGGAGCTAGATCCTACCCAGGGAATGCCTAGGCGGCGGCTGACCCCCCACCCCTATTTTGGACGTTGCAAAAATATCGCAGTCACGATTCGCGCTGACAGATTCAGCGCGGGGAGCTGGGTCATGCCATCATGCCATCATCGCGCATATGGCCGTGCCCTTGTTCACACCTCGCCAATCGATGTTCTTGGCCGAACGAATCTTGATTTTGGCGTTGGTAGTTTTTCTGTTATTTTTAGGTGCATGCCAGATACGTTTTTGTTGGGATGGATCATGGATGGAATAACATTTCGTTGGCACTATGTGCCGGTCCGTCTTGGCTTTGGTCGTTTGGGTACTTATAGAGGTTGCATGAATGCTCTAGAAAGTCATCTTACACTTCCCTCCTCTGGGTTAAGCCTATACCACCTATCCTCCACTCAGCCAACGGTTCTAAAACTCACAATACCCGTACCACCTCTGCACTACCCTTGCTGCATATTGTGCAACCCCACATACTCGCGAACACCCCTCACCCGCAACAATTGGCAGTGCGTACTTGTGTCTCCGCGTCGCGTATGCCGGTTATGCTGATGAAAATCTTTAACCCTAGATGTTCTCATCGACAAAGTCCTTCAAAACTTCTGTACGTCTGCGTTGTCGATATCCGCGAGGTGCACTCCCGCTCATAATTTTTCTTTTCTAGTCGCGCTCTAAGCAACAACCATCGGCCGTACACGACGGCCGCATGAGCTTCAGCTCTGACACTAGCACTCTTGTATGTCCATCCCATTCATAAGCCCGACATCGGGCTCCCGCACACCGAGTCGCACTTTATTAACCTTTGATGTTTTCTTTATCAGCTCAGCGTCTCTCTGCCTATATCCGGCGTGCATGCGAAGGCGTTGCCTAAATACGACGATGCAGTGGTATGTGTCTGTTTACCGTTATACATTACTCTGGCTCTCGGGTCATCACCACCGTTTACTCGGCAATGACTGAACTCTCCGATCCGCAGGTCGAGATGATTGACGAGGAGGACCAAGCCTGGGGTGCGCCACCCACAGCGGCGTTCAAGTGGCCATTACCCAGATTTTCGCGGAAGAACTCTCGCGCGTGATCTGGGTTACACGGGCAGAGGGCTAGTAGGTGAGCAGTGGATTCGTCCACGCCCATGACGTGCTGAGCTCGTACTCACTAAGCTGTGCATTCATCTAGATACAGTAGCCAATTTCACTCAGCTTGTTCACATCGGCAACCATTTGCTATTGGGACTCTTTTTTCCTTGCGGCTTTTGCTTTCGGACTAGCATGTACTATTACTGCGCACCCATCGTATAGGTGTTCATTCTGGATTCTCACTTCTCTTTCTCAGTGGCAAAAAGCTGATGCTGGCATGCCGCTTGTACTATTTTTTATTGTACTATTGTTGGTGGTTGTACATAATTAAGGCGCTAATAGGACGGAAAAAACTCCTTAATTAGACCATCGCATGGAGTGAACTTCATTATCGGAGCTCACGAAAGGAGATCATCATTAACGTACAGACACCACAAACAGCAAGGTACCCAAGTAACGAATGAAACGGAGCGAGTTTGTAATAGGTTTCCTGAGTCAGGTACTATCCAAAACGCTGCTTGGCCAATTGCTGGAACATGTCCATGGTAGCCTGCATGTGGGAGAAAAATGAGATAGTTGGAAGGTGCTCCGATACCAAGAATGACTGAAAACCCCACCTTTTCCTTTTCCTTGTAAACAGTCGACCTCTCACGCATGATGTTTTGTTTCTCTTCTGTCTTCTGGCTGAAGCGTGATTTGCTCATTTCTCTTCGCGCCAGTCTGGAAATACCGAAGTGAGGGTAATTGGGAACATGTTAAAAATAAAAGCTGAAGCGATGATGAAGATGCACGCACTGTTCTTTGAAACTATCACCGCCGCCCAGAAGGGTCGACTCATCAAGTTCTAATCCGTCATCTCCTCGCTCCCTGAAAGATCTATCGCCCTCCCGTTTAGCCCTCTTCTTTTCGAGCATCCCTTCCCTGCCGACGGGTTTCGGGCCTACCATGTCCTCAATCCTGTCGCGCGCATCCATTTTATCACGCTTCCTTTTGTATGCGCGTTCTTCGTCACGCTGCTCCTGTGTCAGTTCGCGTGCGAGAGTAAGATCGGCAGCGGATGGCATCGCGGGGCCCTGTATTCGGCCAGATCCACTCGCTCGCGCGCTGTTGCTGGGTCCAGTGTCATGCGTCGACCTTCCTCGCGAGTCAGAGCCATATGTCGCTGCCCCAACTTCCTCGCGGGCGGCACGTAGGGCGTCATCATCTATGCGAGTCTTCTTGCCAGCAAATGACCATTTGTACGCGGTATTTATCGAAGCCGGAATCGAGCCTGGTGCTACGCCGTCGTAATAAGAATCTATGAGAAGTACATCAGCATCTTCTAAATGCATAACATGAGGACGGAATGGTTTACTTACGTGGAAGTTTCCCTCTGTTCCACGCCTGCATTGACGCATACGCCGTTCAAATTCCATAGAATATCCAGAAGCAAGAAAGGCCATACCTTGATAAATTTCCGGAAATAACTGGTTTACAATTAGACCATAGCATGTGAGGTGCTTGGTAAACTCACCTTCTGGCACGATCTCCCGAAAGGCTGTCAAAATACTGGTGATATGTTCGTCAGAAACACGCTTCGTATGGTGCCGACCATGCAGCAGAGCTATATACACTCACTTTTCCCTTCTCTTCCTTCAACCACAGTCTAAACTCGTCGCTCTTTTGGAAATAATCTGATTCACTGAGCGGAGATGCACCTCTGGGCAGTTCCACTCGTCTTTCCGGGGAATCTGAGCGCCGTCTTGACTGTGAACGAGAACGCGACCTATGCGACGGCATGATTGTTTTCGTTGATATCGATGAATACGGGTGCCGCTTTCTGGAAAATATATGCGAGCTCTGTCAGGGTTCCGTGCTCATCGTCGTCGTTGAAAGAAAGCAGTTGTTGACGATTATTGAATCATAACGATATTGATATTGATTAGGAACTGTTTTCTCAGCAGTCACGACTTTCTTTCCATTCGCTCAACCATCTTTACGAGCGCAGAACTAGCAACCTTGGCCGACACAGGCGCCAATGGCCAAACCTGCACTCTTGCTGATAGTGCAGGAAATCACCTCTGATGCTCTATTTAGGCCTATTTGTCAGCAGCTTCCGACACCGGATCGCCAAATTTTCTCGTTATCTTTCTCTTTCAATTTGCGCTGGCAATTCTGACTCTTACTCTCACTTTCGCTTTCAAGATGCCAGTTCTTTTGTTGTAAGGCTTGAGGACCGAAAGACTCTTGCCACCCAATCTATAGACATATCTAGAAGCCATAGAAAACTCCAGGACCAGACGGAACCACAATCCACCATAGACGATACCCATCACTCTCCCCGTAGACGAATTTTGGAAGAAAAGAGCTAGAACTAGAAACGAAATATTGGTCCTCATCGAAACGATACCTTGACCCATCTGCTTAACGCAAATTAATTCGATATCAACGGATAAACGAACAAACGATGGCGAGAGATTCCATTCCAGCTGCTCCGACCTCAGTACTGCCACCTCTCATTCGCTTATCTATTCACCATGCTGAGCGCATTAAAAGCGCTTGCAAGAGCTTACGAGACCTTTACTTCCCACCAACCCTCTTCGACTCCAAATTTACCATTCCGCAGCGAAGTATCCAACACTTCATCCATGACAAATCAGTGCCAGATTCGGGATACGCTTCTGCAGACGAAGACGAAGAGGACGAGGAAACTACCCCATCGGTCAATTCATTTTCAGACGAAGATGATAACGAGCTAGAAGTTCTACAGGCCGATCCCCTCGAACGCGCATTTGCAATCAAATGGTTAACGGGATTTATCATGCGCTCGGACGTATGGATTTCCACCTCTGTATCCGACGAGGACGCCCAAGTTCGCGCCGGCATTCTCGAGGAAGCCGCATCGTTGCTTTCTGCCTTTACGGGCAGCGAAGGCGAAGAAGACGTAGCGCTTACGCGAATATTTTCTTTCCCCATTGTCTCCGACGCAGCTGCGAAGAAGTCGGTATCTGTCGAGCTGAATGATGCCCCGCTCTCCAAAGACGATCATACCTCCGTCGGACTCCAAAGCTGGGGTAGCTCTATACTTCTTGCGGACCGTTTGTGCCTTGAACCCGATAGGTTCTCGTTGACTCCTCGACGCGGTTTACGTATCCTAGAACTCGGCGCAGGAACGGGGATGCTCAGTATCGTTGCTTCTAAAATACTGCATCCTTCGCCTGCAGAGATCGTCGCGACCGACTACCATCCAGACGTGCTGGATAATCTCTCGAAGAACATAGCGACGAATTTCCCTGTCTCTCAATTTCCATGGGCGTCTATTACTGTAACTCCACTGGATTGGGAGCACCCGAAGTACGATTCCCCACTGGACAAACCTTTCAATGTCATCCTCGCCGCGGATGTTGTCTACTATCCATCCCACGCTGAGTGGATAAAACGATGCATCGAAAAACTTCTTTCCCGACCAGGGCCGGAAGCGGGTAGTGGCGGAGTGTTCTGGTTAATTATCCCGGTCCGTACAACTGGTCGGCACGAAGGGATGAGCGACACTGTTGACGCGCTTTTCTCTCGCTCTGATTCGGTCGACGGAAATGAAGGTGGGCTTCAATTGGCCATTTTACATCGGGAGGAGGTTGGCAGACAGGGTGGTGTCGGTAGAGCTGACGAGGGCGCTTATAAATTGTTTAAGATAGGTTGGGTCAATTGAACGTTGAGCGCTTTGGCTCTTTGGCGTCGGCCATGAAACTTTTTTCCTGTTCGATATCTCTATTGGACTCTGCCGACCCACTGCTATTCCCTAAGCGTAAGTTGGATTGCCGAATTTGATCACCTTTCTTGCTTTGTTTTTCCTTTCACATACTCTACGTCAAACTGGGTGCATGACCTTTCTTTCAAAAGGTTTTCATGCGGCCGAACGCACAATCAATCTTGTTAGGTCCACAATAAAAACAGACGGCGAACAGAACAAGCAAAGCAAGTGCGTCTCTTTTTCTAACTCATTATTCCCCATTTAACATTGTGCCTGTATGTTCTCAGGCCATCCTGAATGGCGTTCCGAAACAGCGCGCCAGATCCTGTAAAGACTCGAAAGGCATCGAAGTCCACACACTTTCCGGCTCCGCCCAGTCAACTGACTCTCTAAGCTCTCTCCGACCCGCGTCTTTGGTATATCAAAACAACAAGAAGGTCTCAAGCTTTAGAACATCGCCGTCTTTTATGACATGTTCATGTATATTCTGCCCGAGTCTGATTCTTCTTTTTCACTGTGGTCGCACACACACGCACCTATATTGAACGTGACCTAACGCGTTGATTGATTTTCCCCCTCAGCGTGTTGCCAGGCTTCGCGGGCGACGGGTGGTAGCCTATATGTTGTAACCACCCCAGCGGCTTGGGTACGTGGACAGTGCGCCATTCTCAGGAACGGGAACCGTCCCGCTGTATATCCCACACCCCTGCTTCTTCAACACGGGTTGGAAATTACAGATGCGATATTTGCGGGCAAGCAGATAATAGGCACAGCGCTTCTGCATCTCCACTGTCCTTTTGTGGAAGATGATTTGGGGCGGTGAACACACCTTCATCATGGGTTCGTAATTTAACTGCTTATGCTGGGCGATCTTGGATCTATCTGATTGAACTTGTGTAGATATTTTCAGTGTTCATTTAACAGGTTGCATATGTGTAGGTACCAGAAGATGAATATGTATTCAACGCAACTGACAGAGTTCTATTAGTTCTGTCATTGGCAAAAGAAAAGGTGCGTAAATGGGTCTCTCGCTCTCAAGCGCCTTACAAGCATATCTTATACCTGACTTCCATGTTTCCTCATCACGGAAAACTTCAACCTGGCTGAACGTTCACAATCAAAATCAAATACATTTGGTTTTTGGCGTTTGCAGGTACTGTAATTTAAATAAATAATACAGCCTGGAGTACAACACACTGACATAGACAACTTAGCAGCCCATCGTGATGGTGTCGTAGGGGCCACTATGGTCGCTTGTATCCCCGTCAAAGATGTTGGGCACATCGCCGACAGTGCATTCGGTACTGGTGTTATCTTGGCCTGCATATAGCGAAACACGGACAGCGTCAGAATATGTCACTTCGACGCTCGCGTCGACTAGGAGCAGTATAAAACGCACCTGGGCAGGAGACCCACTGGTTGTTGTCCATGATATGCACCTCGCCAGATGGATGGTGGTATCCCAGGAAGCGGCCTAGAATTAGACCAGTAAGCATCCACCAAACTATCCTTGGAACTGGGTGCGCGGTAAAAATAACGAGGTCACTCACCAGGAACAATAGGGACTATGTCCTCCCTAATTATAACGTCCAAAGATCTGGGTCAGCACAAGTTCTGTCTACTAAGGTTTTGGAACCAGACGCACTTGTTGTTGATGTGCGTGAGAGTGAGGTGGGCATCAACGTAGTCTGCGAAGGCCTGGTTTCCGACCTGATGCAAGGACAGAATGAGAAAAAGCAAGTCGTGAAGGCATGGACGGTGCGTACTCTGGGCATTCCATAAGCGATGACCTTGAAACTCACGCCGCTAATGTGCAGAGGCAGATAAACACCATCAAGAAGAGCAATAGCAGCACCTATATTTACGTCGCACGAAGTCAGAGTAAGTCTCCTGGATGTTTAGGGGTATGTCCGCTCACCAAGAGAGTGTCCGACAACTGTAACAGCAGTCGCGGAATGGGCCTTGATGGTGCTCTGAACAGCTGAAAGGATCGCGGTCGCGGTCCTAGAGCATCACTTTAATATCCCTTTGAATCTATTAATAGGGTACGTCGAGATGGACTCACTTCGCTTGCTCGTTGGCAAATCCGCTATGAGCTTCTACTGAGCTGCTGACGCCAGGGAAAAGGGAGGAGTCCAACGACTCCAAGAACGCATTGGCGTCTGTAGCATCTGCCTGACTGGGGAACAGGAGTAGAGGCCGATCAGCACGACGACAAAGACCTTGAAATTAATCACTGACATTTTTGAGGTATCCGTGCCCTGGTGTGCAACGATCACCGTCTTTTGCGACGGCGAAAAGCCAACGTACCCTCGATGAAAGTAAGTAGGTTCATCCATTGAAAGAAAGATAGAAGCATACAGAATTGGACACTCGCTCCATCACCTCCGGATGCGGTTGGAATAAAGTCTGCGTTGGCGGCACAGTTGGCTGTCAAGTGGAGATACCGGGTGTAAGTAAGTCAACATGTCCCTCTTCCTAATACTGTGTCACTGACTACCACAGCTCCAGTTAATCGTGGTAGTTGGTTGACAGTACGCAGTGCTCGCAAAGTGACTGAATGGTCGGAAGGCGGTGATCTGGGCAGTCGACAGGGCCGTTATGGATTGCCTCTTCGATACTTCAACAAGTGCCGGTGCGGCGTTCACGGTCAGCGCGCAGAGGACCGCAGACAGGATGGAGCATTTGGAAAACATCTTGCATCCGGGGTGAACAAGTGAATCACAGGGAGAGGTGATAAAACCCTGTCCTGGATTCTGTCGGAGCTTCTCCTGGTGTATTTATACCCGTTTTAGCTGCTATCCTGATGATCTAGGGGTGGGCGCATCTGCTCTGTGAGTAAAGACATTGTCCAACCGATCTTGAACATGTGTAGGCTTAACGACGACGAACATGCGTGCTGTTCATGATGGTCAGACTCTGCGCTAGATGCCCATAAGAAGATCTTAAATCGCCCATGTCCATGTGTTTTCAATGCGAACCGAGGATGTCTGGTGGGTAGATAATAGATTTTTGTTCTAAAGATAGATTATTTCATGTTCTGAAGATCAATGATTTTGGAATATCAGGTGGATCATCGCTGCACCTTGCATGCGTTGTATATTAGAGATGACATCGAGGTGGAGTATGCATGCGTTGAAATACACTGAGGGAATTTCTTTGCCTCGGTCCCCTAGTGGCTTTTGCAAAAAAATTACATATGGCCGCGAGCGGCTGAAGCAATGTTTAGCGAAGTTTTGAGGTGCTAAATCTGTTGCATCTAGACTTACGTTCTCGCTTATGTACATTGAACTTCAGTTGTACCTTGTAAGATAATAGGCTTTCTTAGGATTTTTTCGCAAGTAGAGATAATGAAAACGAGCGCGATTCGGCGAAGTCAAGATCAACGTGCGTATATACACCAAAATAGCTCCATGACCACATGTATCAAGTCAACCAATCCTGAAGACGAGATCATCACATATTGAAATTTCAACGTTGGTACTATGGTAGTCATAAGTCAAGCTTCAAGAGTCAGACTATCGGTTAGTGCGTCCATCGGCGACCTTTTATTCCAGCTATTTCGCAAACGTACGTCTCAATTGTCGTTATAGTTTACGGTACTCGACTCATCGGAGATAATCACTTCTATTCGTCTTGAAGGCTTTATTTAGATACTTGGTCTCAATGTGTACATTTTGTGGGTATGTTTTGTTGGAGTTGTGTCAGTCATGGTCAGCTTTGTGTATGAAATATAGCCGAAGCTCGCTAGAATTTCATTTCAGCGCCAGTATCTCTTAAGAAGGCCCTTCATAAAGTCATAAGGCTCATTAGTGATTGCGAAATGCCAACGTGTTTATGATTTACCTGAATTCCTGACTTATGCGATCCAGCGATTTCAGACATTTTGATTCCGTTTTGGTAGACTGCGAAAAGTGGCACCTATTCGAGGAGCGGTCCATCATGAGCATCTTTGACAGAAAGTCAAATGGCGCAGCAAAGCTCACGTTTTCTATGCGACAATAGGCTGAGATATCTGGACTATGATCTATCTCAACTCTATAGAAACGCAAGGTTTCCAGCTCCGGCATGGCGGAGAACTTTTCGTATAATGGTGCTATTTGCTGACATGGGACGGACCACCCGAGGTAGAACATTATTATCACTGGAGTGGAGCTACGGATCTGCCCGGAGACATTCCGCAACCCCGTATACTATAAGTGAATCGGGACGGATATGTGGAATGATATGAGGTTACTCACGATCTCCCTAAACGTCTGAACCGAGTCGACCATTGAGCTAGGCATAGTTTGTTGGCGCAATCGTTGGAATTTCGCAGTCTACTGGTCGTTTCTGCGGGGGCTGTATCGATGGTATGGCACGCGATAAGGCTTGCAGTGCAAGAAGCAGAAGGCAGACCTCATGTCTGATCAGACCAGGTTGGTTTATGTATAAAAGCGTGTCCTGGTTCTTTTGACTTCACCGTCGCGTTTGTGGGTGGCTTACATACGCCTGAATGAATAGGAATCCTCCCGTGTGGCACCGAAAGATTGCCTTATTTGTCAATTTTCACTCCCAATCGCCGTCTTCATGGCCGGTAGAACGGCTTGGGAGGGTGGATTCACGACAATCAGGTGATCCACTAGAATAACCGAGATTGCTGGGAAGCCGGCAGAATGGTATGAAGGGTGTGCATGGGAAGGCAGCGGCGTAGAGTATACTTTGCTGCACGCTGCGCGCATCGAGCGCTGCAGAGCGATCAAAGTTTTGATGCGTGCGCCACACACATAGCACGGTATGCTGATATATTTGTTTTTGGAAAAGAAGCTGTGCAATGGGTCCTTTAACAGCACCGACCAAGCGCCCGCTCGTGGCGGTGAGGTGGGATTTAAGCTGGTCACGGCTGTGGGCAAGTGACCTTGTAATACAGATAGTGAATTGGTGGGAGTTTCTTATTCGCATACTTTAATTATGCTATCGCACCCATCGGCCTGGCCGGTCGCTTGGGCGCATACCTTTTTCGAACTTATTAGATATGGTGCGGTACAATCCCGCAAAGCTTGAAGCTTGAAGGTCAGAAGTATCGCTCCGGACGCTCTGGACCGCAACACATTTTTGGGGTCGACTTTCCTTCTAAGACTTACAAATTCTGCGTGCTGACTCGTGGATAAGTCCAAGATAAGACGGACGACATTCGGTTTTCTATAATACGAGTACAAGGAATTACAAGGATTGTACGTACAGTATAGTGCTAAGCACTTCTAAATCTCACAGAGATATCCTCCTCATAGCCTATCACAGAAAGTACATTAGGATTCACATGCTTCAACCGTAACTACAGCAGCATAAATAAGTAGGTCCTACGTCAACCTTCTTCCTTGTCTCTCCTTCCCATTATTTGGCGACCCAATCCATCGGTATTGGATGATGCCCAAGCTCGAAGACTCGAAAGACCTATATGAAGGGTAAAGGAAATGTAGCAAATCATCGAAGGATATAGTTCAAAGGTCAGCCAAGTTTGCACCGTACAGAGGACAGGAACTAAAACAAACTGATACGAATGTAGGTAATAAGACAAGGTAATAATAAGCAAACAAGACAAAATCCGAAGGATACAGATACGAATACGAAAATTCTTTCTTTTCCGTGGAACGTCATGGAAAGAGTATAACACGTTCCGCAGGCGCGGGCGGTAATGTATATGAAGAAAACGGAGCTGGCCAAATGCGCGCACAGGTAGGTGGTATGATGGGTATGTGGGAAACAGGCTAGGGTGATAGCGGCTGGATATGAAGGACATCGGCGGTGCCGGGCACGAGAAGGGTGACGATGTGAACTCGGGGGGTGGTAAGAACAAACAGGGATCCGTCGTGTCAGGGTACAAGGCGTGCAGCACGCTGTTATCGAAAGGGAGGAGGGTATGTAACTGGAGCTTCGAAGGAACGATGGGCATGATGATAGAGCGTGATGGTGGAAGGGAACAATTATCAACCAGAATCGAGGGTGTATGTTATTTAATATCAGATGGGAAGAACCATCGATAGTCCTCGTGTTCTAGCTTCGTCCAGGCTGGTTAATGAAGGGGTGTGGTGGGTCATGAGGGGGAAGGGAGATAGAGATAGCTGGTGAACATTGACGAGATGGAAAGCAAGGTGCAGGCGATGGAGAGGGTGCAAGAAGGGTAGTGGGTGAGGGGATATCAAGAAATAATGGTATAGCGAAAGAGCATCAAATACCGCATGTCTACTTTGGTCCTATAGCGCAGACAGCTTATTTTCATGATGGATAGTACTCATCATCCCAAGATTCTACAATCAAAAAGGTCAGCATAAGATAAGGGCGAAGAGCAAAGCAACAAAAATAAAAGGAAAAGGAAATTTAACGCAAGATGGCAGATTTGATCAACAAGGTCATGACGTCTACGATCGATCAGATCGATCATAAATTGACGATGTTCAACGATCTGGCCAACGAACGAAAGCCAGTTCTAAAGATTGAAGTCGAAGCCACGTACCTTCCGTTATACTCTTCCAAGCAAGATACAAGACACCCACTGAAGCCGTCTCCAAAAGCGTAGCCACGAATGAGCCATCAATTTTAGAATTTGACCCCTAGAAACAGGTTAGATGTCAAGAAACATTGCAGTCAGGATGTAAGCAAGACGTACCTTGCAAATCACCCGACTCAGCAGGAACCATGCCAGTTGTGAAAGCACGAACAGAGTCGCCGCGAGGATGTAATACCACATCGGCCTTGTCTCGTTCAGCACGCGCATCACAATGTACGCCATGATGAGCAAGTATGCGACAGCGCAGCTAAGGGAAATGAAGATAATGAGGCGATGCTGAGATGATGAAAACCGCCGGGAACAAACGCACAATGCTGGCCAGACGCTCGTCAACACAAACAGCGCAATGCTGCGTATCTCCTCCGGTGGGCTGGAAACCCCTCCGATCGCATCCGTGACTCCCAAGGCGATGTCCAATGATATGTAGATACCAATTCCAAGCGTGATAACGGTGAATATGTAGAATGGCTAAAGTGGAGCGATCAGAAATATTCCCATGGTATAACACTGCCAGAGGTGGTCGTTTCTCGTCTCGAAACAATGAGCAGTGAACAGGCATTACAACCGTCTTCAGGATGAGAGACCCATGCTTATGGTAGTAGTCCGGCAACAATTGGATGAGCAGCCACCATCCCTGTTCCGCGATCACCGTCTCCTTTGGAGACAGCGGGAAGAAACAGGTGTCATGGCCATTTCTCTCAATGTCGACAGACTCACTCCACAGCACAGCGTCTGCAGTCCGGAAACAGTTGCGACACCTATTCGCACCGCACTGTTTCCAGATGGAATAGTGATGTGCCCCGGCAGTGTGGATGAAAAAAAGAACACGTACGACTAGACTGGCCAGAGTTCCATCCTCCACGACCTGCGTCGCCACGATGGCGTTGGCCAGCAACGCCCAAAACAGCGCAACGACGGCGCCAGCATGGACAGCGGTGATAGCTATAAGCGCTGTGGACCCTTGTTCAAGAAACGAGCCTGTGGTGATAAGTTGAAGGGGTAGGGTGAAGAGATATAACGTCAGGAAAGTTCGGAGCTCGATACGACCTGAAAAAAATATGATCAGGGCAAACTTTATCGTTTGGAATTGTCGAGTTATGACGCACCAACAGCCGCTTTGCGACGATTGCAAATGAAAATGAGAAAAAGGACAAAAAACACACTAACACCGCACGCCGCGATGTTGGCGATGTTGGACAGCGAACCGTCGTGGCCCACTCTAGGAATGCCGCACGTCGGATCCACGCCTACGGGTGCCGATGCTGTTGAATTCGATAAACCTTGGAGCGTTGACGGTGAATCGCGCTGGAGCTATAACGGATTGCTATTGACGCTTTTCCTGTCAACATACGATCAAACCACGCACCTGACGGTAGAACAGATTGCACCATGGATAACTCGGCGTATCCCTACACAAAACCTGAAAGTCGCCAAAGCGCATGGCTGAAAATCACTAGCGATTCGTGAATCGTCAACGGAGTCGTGAGCAGGTCGTGAGCGGGAAAGAAAACGTCAATGCGGTGGTAATTGATCAAACATTCATATACAAACTAAAATCAGCTCGTGCCGTATGCGTGGAAGAAAATGAACTCACCGCAGCGGGATTGCTATCTTTAAAGAGAGTGAGCGCAGGCTGTATAAGCATGCAAGTCGAAAAGCTAAAGGCGATGCGCTCAACGCAGGGTAAGGTGAAAAAGTAGAAAAAACGTCCAGCAGCTCCTGTGTTGTGATCCCGGCGCTGGCGCACTCCACCGCGTTGCCATACAAACACGTGTGGTAACTATGCTTGGACTGGCGCTTTTTACCTCAGTTATGTAGCTTTCTTTTTATTCTATTTCGAGGTTGAGATACATAGGTAGAAATAAATCCGCGGCTTTCTTCCGACAGCTTTGGATCCAAGAGCGACAGGAAATCTTGTCAAATTCAACGGGAGGGACGGGGAGGCTATATTTTGGGTTGGCGGATACATAAACCCGGTGCGCCTTGTGGATGTAAAGAGAGCGTGCTTTGCCAAGATTATCTGAAAATTGATACAATTGTACACTCGAAATATTGAGGCCTGTAGGCTGGTCGAGTCACTATATGAATGAAGGGACGGAGGAAGTGAAGGTGAATTTGAACGTAGGATCTATTTATTTATTTATTTCGTAGTTGAAGCTAAGGATTGTGAATACTGTAATGTGCCCATTGACAATTGTGAGGCTATTAGTATAGACTCGTCGCGATTTCAAGCGTGGAATAGCGAAAATTATACTAACTATTCGTAGGCGCTCAACAGAAATGCCTATATATGGATACTTCTTTGTGGCGCGGTTCGGAGTGCCTCGGAAATACGAAATCTGTACTACGCGAATAGTTGCTTCACGCTGCTATTCGGCGTTCGCAATCATATATAAGGCATATGCATAAGCACCCTCTAAGTACGATAGCGGTGTTGATATCAGAGGCACGCTCATTGCTTCAACATTTCTGATTTCCAGAAGCGTTTCTGAAGCATAAAGTGCATGCGGTGAGGCGAATACACAATTTGGCGCTGAAAAATCAAAATATCTGCCACACCCTTCAATCAAAACTGGATTCAGGCTATCGCAATTGAAGCTATGCAACGTAGTTTTCAACCCAGTGTCGCTTGAAGCTGGTGTTGCTTCTGAGGTCTTCCATTTTTTTTCTACTTTTGGGCGTTTCTCAAAGAAACCACACCGCAATCTGGGTCGACAAATCTACCCAGCCTATAGTCTATCCATGGGAAAACCGTCCTGAATGGCCTCACATGGGATGACCCCTGGATGACCCTGCGGCATCGTCATGATGTTCAGTGGGCTGATTTTGGCAGGGCTGGACCGCGCTTCGCCAAGGCGGATAACACAGCCAGGAAACTTAAAGCCCACATTTCGCACGCGCTTCGACGAATAGCATTTTTAGGACGCGTCCGCGTCAGGACAGAACGCGTCTCTTCTAAACCTGGTCTGCAAATATATAGCATGCATAGCTGGGTTTTGTTTAGCAGTCCTTCTATTTTTCTTCCCTCCCCTAAGTACACTGGATATGTTTTGCTTGGACGAAGCGGAAGCAACCCTGCATTTTCGGTTACATAAACCTGTGCGGTGGGACTGTGCGGCCCAATTTATACTTCGCACCGCCCACAATGTCACTCAGCGTATGTGTATGCGAGTCAGAATCCACGCTTTCGATATGGTCAATTCCTGCAGAATGGGTAGAGGCGCTGCCCAAGCGTCTGATTGTTTTGGTAAATCGACAAAATTCTGACAAAATTGCAAGAGGGGTGGCACTGGGCGCAAGCGCAATGCAAGCGACTATAAAAGGGCTTGACATCTGATCTATCCGCCGCCTCTCATCTCTCCATTCCTTGTCTACAACTTCCATGTCTACCAATCCTTCAGACCCCAGCGCTAAGTCGCAGAACCCCCAGGATCGAGCACAAGTGAGCCTTTGAACGCGATTGTCATGTAATGACGTACTGATCACTTAACTAGGCTCATCCACAGGCTGGCGGAGCTCCCCAAGTATGTTCTCAGAACCCAAAATCACGCTAGTCATTCACTGATCCGTTACCTTATTCTTGCCCTTTCGTAGTCCGGAGTACCTACTGGTCAACCACCATATGTGCGTGCTCGGTGTTTCAGAGATTTCAAGTGCGATTGGTTCTGATCCAGACATCTCACTGTAGGGTTCCCCAGGTGCACCAGGTGCATATCAAGCTCCTGGGCAATACCCATACCCCTACGGAGCATACGCGCCACCTCCGGGTGCCCCAGGATACTATCCACCGCAACCCCCGCCTGGGCAGTATTATCCGGCGCCGGGACAGCAACCTTATCCTGGCTATTATCCACCCCCGGGCCAGTACCCGCCTCCCGCAGGACAATATCCAACCCCTCCAGGCCAATACGCGCCACCAGGAGCTAATGCTCAGGGCGCGCAAGGTACCCCAGCGGGATCGGCCCCTCCAGGAGCTCCAGGAGCCACCTCCGCCGCAGGCGCCCAATCCCAATACGCGCCTCCCGCTGGCCCTCCCCCACCGGGCCAGTACCCACCGGGCCCTGCATCATCATATGGTGCGCCACAGCAGCCTTTCGGTGCTCCCTACGCCATGCCAGGCTACCCGCCGCCGGGTGGCTCGCCCTACGGGGCGTACCCTCCTCCCCCAGCCCCGATGCACCACCAGGACCCGTTGGTCTATCTCGGCTCCGCGATTCCCGACCCCGCTGCCCCGCCCGCTCCCCAGGGCGCCCAGAAAGTCCCTGGGTACGATCCCTCGCACGACTACAACGAGATCGTGCAAGCCACCGCTGGAGATTCTGCGAATGAAAGCAAGCGTCAGTCTTTCTCTCTTTCGTCTTCATCTGTCGCCTCGCCTACTAAAAGAAGCTCTTCTGTTTCCTCTTTCCACTCTGCACGCTCAACGCTCTCTGCGAACTCCAATAATCATAATACCAATCTATCCGAACTTCAACGCGCGGCGATGGCGATGCCTGGTCCTGTATACGCTCACGACTATAAATCGAATTCACGGCCGTCGTCGGCGATGTCCTCTGCGTTCAACTCTTTGTCGTCGCGCACGGCGAATTTGCTCACGTTGGAAAATAAATACACAACTACAGTGCTGAAAGTGCTCATGAGACTCAACGTGTTCCAGATGGATGCTTTGAACGATTTCTTCACTGGGAAATTAGGTGTCACATTGACTGATCGTATTGAGAGAACGACGACGGGAAACTTCAGGTGTGTTCCTTTTTTGCGTCTCTGAATTATCGGCCATTACCGTATATAAAACGCGTTCTGCTACGTAGTTTCGCCGCTCGTTTACTTACGCTGGGCCCTCTCGGCGCCGACGTCGACCTTGCGCGCAAAGCGCTCATCGGCTTCGGGACCAACGAGATGCTGCTCATTGAGCTCATCCTCGGACGTCCCGGTCACGAACTCAGGTGGCTGAAGACCGCATACAAACTGCGCTACGGCAAAGATCTGGTGGACGACGTCAAGTCTGATTTGTCTGGCAAGACTGAGCGGAGTGAGTCTGATTTGAACCTCGTGGAAGGGATGACGGTGGGGGACTGATTGGCGTGTCTTTTTAAGTGTTCATCATGGCGCTTAATACCCAGAAGCCGGTGGATTCACCGTATAACCCAATTGACCACGTTCGTGTCGCGGCGGATATTGAGGAGCTCCACAGGGCTTCGAAGAAGAAGGACGAGGTGCGCGTATTCGCTGTCTATGTCCAATGTTCGCATACTCACCTATGGTTTAGCCACCGTTCTTCGAGATTTTGATTAATCGCTCAGACCAGCACATCGCTGCCGTGTAAGCCCCTCTTCTGTCACTTACCATCTGAATGTGCGACTAATTATCACCACCTAGCATCGCCCTATTCGGTACTCAATACAAGAGTCTAAGCAAAGTCATCAAGAAGACATTGTATGTCCCCCTCTCCCCTTCACGTACCCAAAAGCCCTGACCCTTCACCTACTCAAACAGCAGCGGCACAATCGAACAAGGCCTCCTCCACATCGTGCACGGCGTGAAGCCCAAGCGCGACGGGCAAGGCATCTGGCGCGACGCCAAGCTCCTCGAGAAGAGCATGGCGGGGCTCGGTACCAAGGACCAGCAGCTCGTCTACCGCCTCGTGCGCGCGCACTGGAACCCGCCGCGCCTGGAGGCGATGAAGGAGGCGTATAAGAGGCGCTATGGGAAGGTGCTCGAGAATAGGGTCAAGGGGGAGACGAGTGGGGCTTATAGGGATTTGTTGGTTGCGGTTTTGAGGAGTACTGAGAGGTAAGTGGTTTGGTTTTACTTTTGGGAATGGGGAGGGGTTGCTGATGGTGTTTGGCTTTTACTATAGTGCTCCGTTGTCGACTCAAGCTCCTTCTGTTCCTCATAAATGAAGATGAGGTGGCGAATGCGGAATCCATGTGTACGATACGTGGTTGAATTGCTTTTGTTTGTAATTTGTTAATACTTAGAGTAGTATGCCGTTGTTTCTCTCATAAATTCGATGTCTCTTATCCCCCCGTCGTTAAGCACTTTTTGAGTATTACGAAAGGATCTTTGGTTTAGATCCAATGACTGAATGAATGTTAGATTTACAACGTGTATGCGGTAGGTTGCATGAGCCCACATGTCAGATTCTCATGTTCCAGGGTGAAAATACACCACGTTTACGGTGAATGCACACACAAACGCGTCGCGGGAGAACCACTGGGCCCTGAACAGTACGCTAAGATCCTGAAGGTAGCCCTTCGTCCGCTGCGTAACTTATCTATCGTCAAAGTGAGCACATCGATATCCTTGCAGCTCTACGCAAGAAGCGGAAATCGACACACCGCCTCGGTACGATCAAGTACTACACGTGTAAGCTATGCATGTAGTTAAGA
The DNA here is from genome assembly GCA_009935795.1 of Pholiota adiposa. NCBI lineage: Eukaryota > Fungi > Basidiomycota > Agaricomycetes > Agaricales > Strophariaceae > Pholiota > Pholiota adiposa. The sequence goes on along the minus strand of QEYC01000230.1, from coordinate 206,132 downwards.
AGAACATTTTGCACCGTTTCATTTACTGAAATCCAAACTGCGCGGCCCTCAGCAGGACGTAGCAGGACGTACGAGTTCGAGTTTAAAATTTCGCGCATGCTCCGAAGGCGCTGCACTCACCGCCGGTACACGCGGTGGACACGCGGTACGACAAGGTTCTACAGGCGCCCATTCACGTTCTAATCACTGTGACCTCCCGGTCTTCGTACACGTTTAGCAAGTATATTTTATCCTCGCTCACCTAGCTATCTGATACATGGGGGGAGGGGGGGGTTCCTTGTGTTCCAGGTAATTTCGCCCTGGCCCAGGGCTCGCAGTGGATGAGAAATACCATGCCACACCGCACCTCAGCTCTTTTGGCGGTATCGCCGAACTCGGATAGCAGCTCAGATTTCAGTGCTTAGCTAGGCCCACCGAGCGGTCATCTATTGGCTTTCTCGGTACTTGGAGTCTAAGCGTGCAACATTTTTGAGGCGTATATGGTGTGTATGGTGTACCTTCAGCGTCTGTCAATAGTTCCCCATGGGGAGAGGGCGCATATTAGTACAGCGATGCTCTGTAAGGTTGATTAGAATGGTCTTGAAATATGCCAGTGGCGGCTTCTCCTCCGGTATATGGCGTCAAGGCTGAGTTCTTTGCATAGCTCAAGAAACAGAGATACTCTAGATACAGTCCGGGATATTTGACAAAGCTGGCCAACTACCGTAGTGCATGTATTTGGGTTTGACACTAGGCACCAAGAAGCATTCCTTTCCAAATTCTTTGTTCTAGATGCCGATTGGGTGTTAATGGACGGCTGTAAACTCGATTTTGATGTTTAAGACGCAGTTGTCAATGAGAACCCTTACTGGCCCCTACTTCTGAATCATGTTTGGGCTGATGAGCTTGGAAGTGTCGTAACCCGTTATCAGACCGCTGACAATCGCCTTTGCGTCGACTGATGGTACCAATTAGTTTTCAAATTGCTAGTTACCGAAATGAAATGGTGCACACCAATAAGCCAACTACGCAGAGTACTTCATGAGCGGAAGCGATGCGGCAGCGTTAAGCTAAGATTAGCCTGCGCCCAATTGAAAAGTCAAGCCTTTAGGTGAGTCGGACTTAGATAGCATATATATACTGCATCTAATCGATTCGGCCTACAGTGCCTTCTGTCTATCTTTATGCTAGTGAATGCTAGGCATTGCGTGCTGCTGTGCTGTATGGAGGCTGGTGTGATTGGAACGAGCAGTCTGTTTTGGGCAATTCGGTTTTGTCAATGGAGGTTATCGATAGGTCGGTGGCGGCAATGCTTCTGTCAGCTATTCCATTTTCTAGGTTCCTGTTGAATTAGGAAGGCTTCTTTTACCTCCATCCTCGGTTTAAATAAGGCAGACGTTGGGAATTATCGTGTACGATCATGTGACCTTAATAATATTCAAGTTGAATATATGCGGATGACTTGTCTTTATCCCACCATGTTCGATGCGCATTATGGTCGAATGAAGCTATTTGACCACCTCAGTGAGCCACCAGAAGATGGCTTTCAAATTTGACATGAGGAACCCTTCAAATCCGCAGGCATGGTGAGAAACCGACGGCAAAAGAAGTACATGCACATACCAACTTCACATCCTCGAAATTTCTTCTCATGCAAGTTCCTTTCCATTTCCCGTTGGAGAGAGTACCTCATATGAGTAAACGGGGTCCAAGCGGTAGGTCCTCGGCCGATTTTCACCATCCTCACGACTGTAAACTCAAAGTTGCATGATATTTTTAACATTAGACAAAAACTCGGCATACCACGTTCATCTTGTAAGACGATAACTCAAACCAGTCGCGGGAGAGAGGGGTCGTTGATCCTTTTTTCCATGGCCGTTGACAGGCCTCGTGTTACGGAGGGCTGCGGGTTGGAATCAACAAGATTGACAACAGTTTGCAGTCGCAACACGATGCAGTATGCCGCCGGGGATCTTGACTCATTCAAGGCGGCGGCTCTGCTATTTGCGTCGTAAAGTTAATGAACGCAGTCTCCGTCCAACGAAACTAATTGTTACTCGTGATTGCAGCGTTAGGATCTTATCCGAGTCATCCTGCTAGCATTGACACTGGTCAGTTTTCCTAGTGCTTTGTACGATTGTACTGACTTTCCAAGCATTTGCAGCGTCAAGTATCCGCCGTACTCGGTTTTCATGGACGCAAGGGAGTGGGAAATAGTCGGATGGATCTGTGGCAAAGGAAAACGCGGCCTACACGTGTAGGACTATTTCGGACGGTGGGAACCGAGCAAAATTGACAGGTCGACCTGTTTCCTTCTTAACTCATCTCCACCATCTTCCATCTATTATAACTCAGAATGCGCTGATACACCTCTCCTAGTCTTCCATCGATAGCGATGCACAGCCCAACACCTGGTACACCCATAGCATGCCCCACTTAACTTCAAAACCCAATTGAATCCTCATTCAAAACGCAATCGAAGCCCAGATTGACTCCTCCATCTCACGTACTCCCTTCTTCGCCCCCACATGCCTCCTGCGTCCGTCAACACCGTTTCTCGCGCGAGCCAAGCTGCCGCAGCGTCCCAGATCGACGCAAATCGCAATTCATTCAACCTCCGCGACTTTGTAGTCGACGAGGATGCGGCCAATTTTACCACTGCCCTCTGGCAATCGATCGATCAGACTGCGTTTGTGCGCGCACAGAGGGAGGCGCTGGAGGCGTTCAACATTGCCAAGGCGATTCGGCTCTCCGAGGAAACGGCGGCTCAAGAGCAGCAGCGACGGACATCCGCAGCAGCCTCAAGCAGTGCGAGGGCAAGCTCTAGTCCTAACGCCACAGTCCTCGACCACAAGCCTGGCCCCTCATCATCAGCATCCGATTTCGCGAAGCAAAAATCATCGTCGGCGTCCTCATCAATTCACGAAAGGAAATCTTCCTCTGCATCCGCCGCCGCCGCCCAACAATTATCTCATTCGCCTCCTTTATCATTATCAACTTCACCCTCATCGTTTGTCGACAATACCTCACGTGCCTCTAATTCAGTTTCATACACTTCAACTTCAACTTCATCTGCATCTCAATCCGCATCAGTACCATATCGCATTGAACAGCGATCTCTCTCCAAGCGGGAGCTGGAATCGCCCGTTAGCAAGTTATCTATTTCTATGTCTCCATCTTCTTCTGCATCTGCATCTGCTTCAGTCTCTGCATCTTCTTCTTCTCACGTTCAAGCATCTGATGTTTCCAATTCCAAAAGGCGGCGCACAGAACGCCAGTTATCAATCTCGCCTAATACGCCCAGTGCTACCCAACAAACCAACAACTCCCAACAGCAGCATTTAGTTGCCCCAGCGATCGCTGCTGCAAAAAAATCGACGGGGACGCCTAGGGACTTCCGTCAGGTACAGACTGCGAACTCCAAGGAGAATCACACTTCTACACCGTCGACGCCGGTAGAGCCGCGCTCGCGTCATCGGTCTACAGTGGGCTCCAACCATGGCCCCAAAACGATTCTTGCGGCTTCAGGACCGCGCGATACATTTACCGCCACACGTTGTTGCACGACATGCGGAACTCCGGTCCAGTCTCCTCGTAGCCAGGTAATTTTTTTTTGCACTGCTTTTGTGATCCCCTTGCTGATTTTGTGTGTGCGATGAATCAGCCTTCGACGGAGACTCTGGATATCATGCCCCTCCTCCATGTGACATGCACCAAGTGCCAAACGATTTTCTGTCGCGGTTGCTTCACGCCTGCGCGTTGCAATCGCGCACTGGTCCTCGCCTCAGCCTCTTCCTCTTCACGAGCGCATCCACCCGCCGCTTCTTCAAGCGGCTGCGATGGCGGTTCCGCCTGCACGGTCCGTACATGTTGCGCCTCGGTGCGCGCAATCGCCATCTTCGAAGCGCTCAGCTGGTTCGATGAAGCCTATGCTGCTGAGGCGGGCTTCGATCCCGCTGCCAAGAGTGACGACAAGGGCAAGGGTCAAGAGACCAAGGAACAAAGGGACGCATATGTGAAGATGCTGATCAGCAGGACGGATGTGGTGAGCGCAAGCAAGTCGCAGGGACACGCCGATCGTATCGGCAGCACGCGCCGCTTCGAGGACGCCTTCGTGCGCACGCTCAGACTTATCTGCACCTGGCTGCAGGCTCCAGACCGGGACGACGACGCCACGGATAGAGACGATAAGGGCAGCGACGCGTTGCATGCGAGCGTCCCAAGATTGTTCAGGAGCAGCATGCTGCTCGAGGTAGTTCACGTGTTCCTCAGCAACACGAACGTGCGGGACTGGGTTGTGCACGCGGAAACGTACCTCGCAGTCTTGGATCTGCTGAGGAGGATGCTCGATGTATCTTCCCCTGGCGCAGACACACTCTCCCATATCCTTCGCCAACCATTGCGGCGGATCGAATCGAGCAGCGGGCTGCGCCGTGCTGTATGGGGTGAGACCATTGTGCGCTACGAGGATCTCAACGCTAGTGCCGCTGCGAGCTGTGGACCTGCGTCTAGCTCTCCTACTGCAGAAAGTTGCAACAGGGCAAGCCTTAGCGACCTAGTGAGCCACCTCGAGGCGCATCGAAGACCGCTGATGGCGCTCACGACCAGGATCACGTTCCCAGCGACGGTGGAGAAGGTGAACAACTTGTGCGATGGCATCTCGTACTTGCTCTTGCAGCAGGTCGTCGGTGGGATTTAAGGGATCTAGGTGATTGATTTCCCCGTCTCTTATAAATCCCCTTCGTTCCCTTTTTGTTCCTTCAAATTCATTCATGGGTTCCTCTCATCATGTTGTATTCTACTACACGACTATTCTCTTGCACCGTCCATTTTCTCGGGTTCTTTTACGATCGTGATGTCGCACTTTCAGGTTTTTACATTCTATTCACTTTCAATTCCTATCGTACATACTATTGCATAGATGCTGGCCGGACTCTTTTCTTCTCCTTCATGATCATGACCACGACGATTATGATGATGACCTACTTTATGTACCGGTCTCTCTTTCTCCTGCTTTTCTGTTGCATTATTTTATTCTCCATGTGCATGTTGTACAACAAGAGAGGTTGGTTCTCTCTGGGTTTAATGTTCCGTTCCCTTTGCGTTTTCGGTTATGTTGATATTGTCGTTCGACATGATGCATCCGAACCATTTTTTGGGACTCTTTTTTATCTCATACCTGCATGTTCATTTTGCATCGTCCTTTTAGTCGTTTTATTGCTGTGCATTTTCACCAACATCCTCTGTATGTATTCACCTTACCTGTAGCAAATTAAACTAACACCTTTGCATTATTATTTTGTGATACGTGCCACCGATTTAAAGGCCTCTTTCAATGAGCTTGTCAGATTTAATGTGATCATTTCAAGATCATTTGGCCGCGCTGTAAGGATAATTTCCTTTCACTATCATGTTCCCTTGTCATTTCATCGCACCTCCGGGTATTGTACGGCGTTCATGAGACTCAAGCTTAGTCCTTTCCAAGCAACCGCTCCTTATGTTTTCCTTTTTAATCACTGCGTCCCAAATGTGGAATCTTCCTTTATCCAGTCTCTAGGTTTTCGCTCTTTTGCCAAAGGCAGATAGATAGCAATGTACGATCTTGATTATTTGGCCGCCTGAAATACTCGTCGGCATTCGTTTATCGACGACTGAAGTTTTGGCCAGTATATTAAAGGCCGAAATCCGATGCCACTGGATCCCAACGGTCGCCCGCTCGTCCCAGACTAAACTGCGTAAAAAATCAAACCATGTTGAAGCTTCTATCTCTTCATTTTTTTTCACTTATCAATCGAAAGTCAAGCTATATTTCCGACCTAACAAACATGTTTCTAGAGCCCAGCACAACGCCTCCATTTTCATATAACCTCGGTGGTAAAGGGCCTGCCTGGCGCCTGCATCTCGACCTATCATTGACACAGGTCCGTAGGGTACATCGGTCCGATCCCGTTTGGGCGTATGATACTAGATAATAATAGACGCCGTGGTGATAACATATTATTTATTAACGGGATGCTCGGAGGATGCGCATGCTGTTCGACAGCTGAGTCTTATAAGTCTTTGTAACTATGGTCCAGCTGAGAGTCCGGATAAGCACTTTCTCACTTTTCCTCATCCTGATTTTTCAGTGTTTAAGTTAAGTTAGAGATAGTGCCATTGGCCCTCTTCAAGCGCTCAAAGTCTGCGAAATCAACCGATCAACCCCTTCTGAGGCTGTGACGAGAACGACATCATATTTTGTGGCACAATCAATCAAGAGATAACCACATAGATCCTACACTTATTTAAGGATGCGAATTGAGATGCCGTGCACTCGTAATTACCCATTGGTATTATCAGGAGTCGACTTGGTTTTGGTGGATTGGAATCATCCGGCTCGGCTTGCAATAGCGTAAATGATTCAGTTGGGATTCAATTGAGCGCTAAGGCTGGTCGAGACGCACTTATGATAACCAGGGGAAGGGGCAGATCAAGCTACCGAATCAAGAGTCGTCCGCTGATGACTGGCCAGCTGAGGTTTTTTCCATGGTACGAAGCACTGGTGCACACATAAGATCAGCTTAGTCTTTGCTTAGTCTAAGCACTTGTAGCTTTGTAAGTTAATTGTACACATGTTGTATGCTACACATAATCTCGAGCACTAGGACATCGGAACATGACAAATGTGCTGAGAAACGTGCTGATTTTGCCTTTGATATGTTCCCCTTCTAGCACATAGGCAGTCCTAGAGGAGTTATCTGATTGAGGGATAAAAATAAGGTTTTAAATATGGCCCAGACGAAGAAGAAGCTGTGCAAGATGTTCCTGATTATACTTGTGTACAACTTCAGCTTCAGCAATAGAGTTGGTTCAAAAATATATTTCTGCAGAAGTGGTCGTGAGCATCCGACTGATCTCGAAGCGCTAGCCGAGGGGTGCTCCAGCTCAGTCCAGTACCGCATGAGCTTGTCGACCCGCTGAAAATTCCAAGAAGCTGAGTATAAGGAGCTGAGTGACTGCGCCAACCCATGCCACTCACTGGGTGAGAATATCTTGCCGTTTTATGATACTTAGTTCTTTCTTACTGCCTTTGTAATTTAGATTGTGTGCCGCGTGAATCAGAGACCGATAAAATATCCGCTTTACGGCCTTGTTTTGTCTTAATCGATCAGCAGATAATCACGAAAATGACAAGGAATTGGACTGGGCGCTTCGAACAGTCGACAGTAACCGTCCTCGTGTACCTTTTGTCCTCGTTTATCCACAAGCGATGGACTGAAGAGACCATTTGGAGTCCTCAATGCCTTCCAAATATCAGCCGGGGCCCGGATAGGCAGCAGCCGACGACGAGTTGGTGCATACCACTTGTGGACGAGACAAGCCCATGCGGGTGGTTCACGATCTCGCATGTAATTATTTTCAAGCCATATGTCAAGGGCAAGCAGCACAACATGACTCGGAACCGCTCACAATACGATCAAATTGAGGCAGATATGAGCTTCCTACATAGGTTATCAGCATCTCTGCCCCTGCGACAACCTGCTGTAAGTACATGACCCGTGGCTGGCTGGGCAATGTGGACATCTTGGAGTCGCTGCATCTGCGCATATTGTACGCCAGGGTTCTTTCAAATTGCTTCCCCAGGTAAACCAAGAGGATGGTGCAAGGACGAAAGATAAGGGGTTGAGATGAATCGATGGCGATGGCGATGGTGATTGTGAATCCTTATTATGCTTGGTCTTTTGGGTCGGCTTGATTAGAAAATACCAAGAGAGTGGCGTACACATCTAAGTGACTTGGTTCGCATTCATTCATGATGTGTCAGGTTGCGTCAATGCAACGTTATTTCATATCGAGTCTGGGGTAAAGGACGCGTCCCGTCCAGCTTCGATGAATACATTTCTGACGTGCCTCCGAGGGATAAGTAGAGATGTCATCAAATGAGTCGCCTTGCTTTGATCCCTTTGAATTAAAGGCTTCATAATCCGACATGGGTCAACAGGACGTTAAAAAATAAGGATCAATAATGTCACTTACTAGCGCCTACGTAGATATGTTGATAAGCGGTGCATCGTCGGCAGATTAATCATGATATAACTTTGAATTGAGAATAGATTCCTGCTATAAGAAGAGTACATACACTTCATCTAGGAATGGAGCCTTCGAAAAGCATAAGTCGACAGCCATTGCGAAATATAGATACGCACCTGCACGTTCCAGGAAATACTGGCGATTTCGGAACAAGGCACCTCCACAATGAGTACGTACAAGTCGGTCGCCTGAAAATGCCGTCTGCCATACAAAGGGAGTTCATCAGCATTGGAAGGCACTCCAAAGACTTGAGTAGCCGGTGAGCAATCGCAGTTGATTTCGAACACTGCTGTAATGCCGCAACGAAAGACAAGGAGATATGAAAGATTAAAACGTTCGATCGCTTGCACGAACTCGGGAAAAGACGCAGTTCATCGGGCTCTTATCAACCAATTTTGGGGAAACTGAAAGCATGTTATAGTTAATAAGTTAAAATCGCTGTATGAACAGAGGAGAAAAATTGTACGCGTCACTTGCTATAATATCATAAAAGGATAACCTCTCCACCGCCTAAATCCCGTCCTCTAGCAGCAGCAGCTGGATTAGGTTCTGGGCTGGTGGCACCTGATACGCTCGCTGCTCCAACGGCAGAACCTTGAGGAGAAGAGCTTGCGTCTGATGACCGTGTTTCAACCAATGGTGGCAGTGCCTTCACCTCACCCAGCTCCTGCGCGTCTTCGTCGTCATCACCGAGCATAAAGTCGCGTTCTTCTGGGGCAGAATCTCGACCATCAGGGCCTAATCGACGCGTTTGGGGTACATTGCGATTTTGCTGCGGGGGCGGTTGCACAGGCGCTGAAGGTGGAGGGGAAGAAGCGTTCGAAGGAGAAAAGGACAACGACTGTTGTGTTCCGGCCGCGACTTGAGATTGATGAGAGACTGGGTTGATGTCCATGCGCTGGAATGCCGCAGATCTGTTTCTGCCCGGTTGAGGACGAACGAAATTGGCGGCTGCTCCGCCAATTGTAGAGCTGGTCAAGTCTTCGGGATCGTCACTGCGCCCAAAGCCTGCGGCTTGAGTGTGATGGCTGACTGGATTTGGCATCTGAGGGCCACCCCATGAGCGTCCACCAAAGCTTCGCGCTCCACCTGCCCCTCCAATATCTAGGCCGGCGCTCATGTCCTTGATCCAGTCCCATGCTTCGTGGGCGTGATACTTCATGCTTTCTATAGAGAATTGGGGTATTTGATCGAACCCTCTGAGTTGAAGGACGAAACGATTGTAGAGTGTTCCTAGAACTGTGTACGTCATGAGAAGGATAAGGAAACTAATTTACGTTGGTAGTGAGCGTCTGAATAGGTATCGTGAATGAGGGGACTTACATGACAGCCAGCATGGCAAAGAAACCCCAAACGCCACCGCCTTCAGAAGTGGGGCAAGCAAACTATAGAGAAGTGTAGGTCGTAAGACTGGAATCACAATGAGCGCTTTAAGATGCATACGTGAGTTCTCCATTCAATGACGTAGGCGCATCCAACTTCGTCTTCACCAGGTGGAAGTTGCGCAAGAAGGCGAGGATTTCCTTGGCCATAAACAGACGCGTCGCAGACAAATTCTACCATAGCAGATGCCCTAATTTCCGTAGTTTGATCCCCTGGTTTTGGTTTACAACGCGAGCCGCCAGACATAACAAATCTGGGTCGCGAGTCGAAAATACTGAGTGAAGTATTTACTTTTCTATGAAAATCATGATATCAGTTGACTTTCGGTTGAAAATTGGAGGTTCTCTCTTACCCAATGACAAAATCCCCATGACCACGTCGAATAAACGCCCCAACGTCGCCAGCGTCGATCGAGTCGTCTTTTATGCCGAATAAATCGGTCTTGACGTTTTGGCAGACATTTAGCCACATGGCTTCGCCGCTTGGATTCTTGACTTCATAGTCTTTGCTAGACGATAAATCGATTTAAGCCAGTGCATCATTGCAGCAATTAGGGGACTGCGCAGCGAAGCGCCAATACCTCGATTTGAGAGGGTTTAAATCGTAGAATTTTCCATTATCGTGGATTACACATGGCTTTTCTTGTGCCAAGACCCCATAGTGAACCAAAATCAGGAGCAAGAAGGAAAGAGAAGGGAGTGTTCTCGTGAACATAAGTGTTGTTGAGCGCAAGCTGCAAGCATACTGTCACGCTTAGGTTGAAGTCACAACGTTGCGCTGAGTCAGTCACACACTCCCAGTCACGCTGTTTCCCGCCAAACTCCGGTGTCCAGCGCGAAGGTCTCCACTCTATCCGACACAGCGACCATGGCCTCCGCACTTCTGCGCTCGCTGGGGCGCACGTCGAGGACGACGTCCGCCTCGCGGCTCGTCTCGCGCCAACTTTCTACCTCTTCAGTTCTGCTCCAGGACACCACAACAGCAGGTGGCCAAGCCCAAAAAACTGGCTTCGACTACCACACCGTGGAGGACCTCCAAGGCATGACTGCTCGCGAAATTCTGACCGGGCCTAAGGATGACACCAAAATGAGGCATTTCACGGGTATGTAAACTCAGTTTCAGCCAGATGGTGCGATTTTAACTGGACTTGTGCTATAGTCAACTTTGGGTGAGAATAGCTTTGAAGCTAGGCCTCGGAATGTAATAACGTTGGTTCAGACCTCAACATCCTGCTGCGCATGGTGTGCTTCGTATGATTTTGGAGTTGAATGGAGAGGAAATTCTGCGAGCGGATCCAGTAAGTTCAGCAGTTATCTGCGGCTCTTTATTATTCAATAGACGGCGTTCTTCAGCACATTGGCCTGCTTCATCGCGGTACAGAGAAGCTTATTGAATATAAGACCTATATTCAAGCTCTGCCATACTTTGATCGTTTGGACTACGTCTCAATGAGTATGTTGTATTTTCGAACTCATGAAGGATCAATTTCTCACACATAAACAGTGACCAACGAACTGTGCTACTCTCTTGCTGTGGAAAAGCTTCTCAACATCCAAGTCCCCGAACGCGCTCAATGGATTCGTACATTATTCGGAGAGATCACCCGTATCCTGAACCGTACGCATATATTTTTGAACATGCTTGATGAATTATTCAACCTTGATTTCAGATCTTATGGCCGTGTTGACGCACGTCATGGATGTTGGTGGTCTTACTCCTTTCCTGTGGGGTTTCGAAGAGCGTGAAAAGTTGATGGAGTTCTACGAGCGCGTCTCAGGCGCCCGCCTGCACGCAGCCTACGTCCGTCCGGGAGGCGTTGCTTTCGACCTCCCCCACGGCCTTCTCGACGATATCTTCAAATGGGCAACGCAATTCGGCAGCAGAATAGACGAGATTGAGGAAGTTGTCACCGGAAACCGTATCTGGAAGGAGCGAACAATCGGGATTGGTCCCGTTACCGCGAAACAAGCCCTCGACTACAGCTTCAGTGGTGTTATGTTGCGTGGTAGCGGTGTTCCTTGGGATCTACGGAAGGTTGCTCCTTACGATAAGTACGCAGAGGTGAGCATTATATACCGACTCTATGGGTTTCGTATTGAGTCGTCATATTTTTAGGTTGAGTTCGATGTTCCCATTGGCAAGAACGGCGACTGCTACGACCGTTACCTGTGCCGTGTACAGGAGATGCGAGAGAGCTTGAACATTATCAGCCAATGCTTGAATAAGATGCCTACTGGTGTCGTCAAGGTTGACGACCACAAGCTCGTCCCACCACCGCGTGCCATGATGAAAGAGAGCATGGAGTCCCTCATCCACCACTTTAAAGTAGATTGCCTTTTGGATTTTGATAGATATTCTCGTGACTTATTCCCACCCGCCCTATCTAGATCTTCAGCGAAGGTTATTCAGTTCCTCCTGGAGAGACTTACAGCGCCATTGAGGCTCCCAAAGGCGAAATGGCGGTGTATCTTGTTTCGTAAGCGGCCTACCCTCTTTCAGTGATTATTGATCCCTACTAACGTTTTGCTTGCAGCGACGGGACAAACAGGCCTTATAGATGTAGTATCCGGGCTCCGGGCTTTGCGCATCTTGCAGGATCCGATTTCATGATGAGACGTATGTGTTTCTTTGTAAATCACTGTGATAAATACTGCCTAACTTTGCGCCCACAGACGTCAGACCATTCTTTTACTCTGATCCATGAGGCAATACGCTAACTCCTTTGTTTACAGCATATGTTGGCAGATGCGGTTGCCATCATTGGTACTATGGTATGCTCTTTCCTCTTTTTTGCCATTTGAGGTTAGCAATGCTGACGGTTCGCCTTGTCTATAGGATCTGGTGTTCGGGTGCGTTTCTTATTGTCGTCTCCAGAAATACGTGCAACTGATCTCTTATTATAATTTCTATAGTGAGGTTGATAGGTAGATTTTTTATTCAAATAGAAATGTTCTTTATGGTGCTTCTAAATCGGTCCATCCGAATCAAATGCTCCAATTCCGATTTTACCTTATGTTTCGCTGGCTGAGTTTTCTTGAATTATTCATCTGTATATCTTGTTTGCAAGATCTTGACATCTTCGAGGTGAGTACTACTTGTTGTTCTAGTACCTGCCGTCCACTTAAACGTTTATTAGGCGAATTTGCGCCGGTACTTTAAAAGAAAAACCGACACTCCGACCAAGCCCAGGTTGTATCTCGAAGAACTCCGCAGCTTCTAAGCCTCATGAATTGCAACACAAGCAAAGACGACTATCCGCGGAGAAGTATTCTTAACATACATGTCGGTCTTCCGCGGCCTTGCATGACAGTCCCGATATCCACATATTATGGCTCCAGAAATGCGGTAGCCCACAACCTGGCCTCTCCAGGCGGAGAATGACCAGGCGAGAACGATGACCGACTCATATATCTTACGGTATGCTCTAAGCACCGCCGCTACCCACGCGATCACGCCCGCTATTTCTCTATCTTCTTATGGTCTGTGTTGCAAACGTCTATCCTCCCTGAAACTTCGTACGCACCCTGTCGATCCATCGTGCATCTTAATCCGGCCCGCTGACTAGCGACATGGGCTGATATTGGCTGATAAAATAGAATTTGTCGGCATTTTAGCGGCAGTATCATGTTGTCGGAGGAGTGCGTTCGTCCGAAGATGATGCCTCAAGAACATCAGACATCTGCTGGATGTTTCGTACTGCTTGTCATTCCTGGTATTCTGGAAGCAGAAGAATTATGTTGGGGCTCCAGGATTCGCAGTCTGAAGTATGTCTTTCGCGCTTATGTGTACGTTCGTTCCCCACACGCCCTATTTTCAGCGTCGACGACGAAGTTCGAAGTGCCTTGGGGCGCATAATTGAATCTCCAGGCTCCGACTTGCAGTGAGGTTTTTTTATATACTCTATGCAATCGATCTTCTCCATTTATATCATTACCTGATCTGTTCTAATGGGTTGAAATCAGACATGTAGGAGGGTATTCGGCCGTGGTTCAGTTTCTTCACGAACGACTTCAAGAAAAGCGAGTCGAAGTGCCTCATCATCTTACCGAAAGGTAAGGTATTATTTCAAGACACCGTGTATTCAATTTCTTGCTGACATGCTAAATGTAATTTTTTTTCTCGTGCCAGTATCCGATGGAGTCGATTTGAGCCATGACACACACGGCGGCGAAGGCGAGAAATTGATGTGAGCACCGTGTCTTCGCATCTTTCATGCCGTTGCTCTCTCACTCGTCGCTTACGCTTTCATTACTGTCGGAAGGCGGGCCAAAATCCCGACGATGTGTAGATAGGTACCAAAGATATTAATGTTGCTCCCGCCACGCCCGAACGGACGTACGCCAGGCGAAGATCGACTTTATGTCAATGTCGAAGCTCGCGGTGAGAGTGTCCATACAAAGTCTGCTTTCTTGCTGGGTTTTCGGTCGCCAGTCTCACTGACTGTGTGATCCAAGAGAGAGGTGTGTGCTCACGTATCTCTCGCACACCGTTCTAAAACGCTCTGACCAGGATAAACCTTCCTGCAACTTCCTGTACCTGATCCATATTTCTGGCGCCTAAATGACTTCTCTCCCAGTCAATGTCAGTCAGCTATCGAACTGGGTCAAATGAGTTCATTTCTGCTCCGAATCCAGTGCCCCAATCTTATGACTGTTATTGCCGGCTGTACAATGTACTCTACATGCGGGTATTGAGATATTCGTGTTGAGATATCTGTGCATCAAAGGTTCTTTGACGTCTTGGAGTCGCAGAATATCCCATGATGACATTGTACCACAAGCACATCGCAAGTATCATGGCTGCTTTCGCTGAATCGATGCAATACCTCCATGTGTTCTTCCCTCTTTTGCGAGCATCTTCTGGCCTCATTCCTGACGCCAAGGTTTGAACTACTTCAAGTCGACGGCGGTATGTCGCCCGCGATGCTCTCGTGATGTGGGTGCTCTGAGGTGTGCGCTATCTAAACCTTCTTTGGTATATTCTAGGCAGCTATCTTTGTCGGGAGGAATCATTCCTCGGTTTTTGTCACACCAGATAGTGCGGTTGAAACGGCCCAAGCTCTTTCACATCGCTGCCCCCTAGGTGAGTGCGCTTGCAGCACGCGCATATAGATCCTCTAATCTGGTTTTTTTATAAAGGCGTTCTTCCTTGGCTTCTAGAAACCTTTTTTTCTTCACAGTGATACCTTCCGCCCCCACAGCGCAGGGTTGCTCTTCTGATATCTTTGACAAGCTGCCTCTTTTTGTCCAACGGTTATTTTTACGGCATACTCATGACCTGCACGAGTTCGACCTTGCAGCACGAATCCCCTCTCGTTCTCAGGGCCAGGCAATTAGGCTTCATTTATAGAGCCCATGATAAGTCCATTGGGCAAAAATGAGAGTGGTTTGTACATTCAATCCATCTGATTTTTGCGCATAAATCAGCGCCAATTTTCCGTAGACGTTCCGCGTAGATCTATCAAGAACTGAATTGTCGGTCCATCGCAGTTCCTCCTCCCTATCCGCGACCTGTACTCTGCAAAAATATAGACGATGTTGAATGGTTCCTCATATTGCTTACGGCCTAGACTCTGCCTCGAAAGGCGACCTTGCTGCGCCTGCATTAAGTTTAGTAGGCTCCTTTGGCACCTTCTGTCAAACAATCTCACTTTTATGTGAGGCTGAATAGATATCTAAACCGACCTTGTCCAGAGTTCATAATCTATACGTTACTCTGCTCCGTTCTCACAGGAGGGTTATGGTTATCATTTTTTTTGGCCTAGAGATGACGATCTGTACCCCGCCTTATTCTCACCTTTGACCTACTTCATTCTCAAGGCAATTAAGCTAATCTTTCGTTGGTTAACCGGTCACATCTAAGAAATATCTCACATGTGAAATTCCATATATTGTTCAGAGAAAGGGTACGTGGAAGAACGACGTCTGCTTCGCTAGTCGGTAGCACATACCTTGCTTTCATGCTTTCATCTCAGTCTGTCGACAGAACATGAATCCCGCGCCCTGCCGTGGAGTGTTCGGGGTCGTGACAAGTTGTTTATGCTTGGTGGTAAAAATATTCACGTCGTTAAACACGTTCACCTCGCTCAGACACGCTCCAAAGGCTCATTTAAACCCGTTCTTGAACTCTTATTCCCAGATACGCGTCTTAAAATGTCCAACCTCCTCCTGAAAGCCGTGTGTTCGGCAATGAAGCGCATCGCACCACCGCGACTTGCCGAAAAATGGGATAATGTCAGACTTGCGCACATCTCCAGGTCCTTCTGAATGATTAATAGCGGCTGCATTACCTGCAGGTTGGACTTTTACTCGGTTCGTGGAAGTCCCAGCTTCTCAACGTGCACCAGATACCGATGCGTCATCTCCAGAATCGCCAGTCCCAGTCCAAGGACGCAAAGTTCTTCTCACCATTGAGTAGCTATCGTCCATTCAAGCCCGATATGCACTTGAGCTGAGTCGCGTCACTCTAGCTTGACTTCCGCCGTTCTAGCAGAATCCTTGTCGACAGGCGCATCGGTTATAGTGGCTTATCATCCGTCCATCTTCCAAGGCCTGAAGTCGATCACACTTTCGAACCCGCTGCAGGCTTCGCTTCTGCAATGCGCAGCGCAAGGGATATCTGTCTATTCCCCACACACATCCCTTGATTTCGTCTGGGGCGGTATTAACGACTGGCTGGCGGAAGGTTTGATGAATGGGAAGGGGAATGGCCAAATTACCTCGTTGCTGGGAGAGGTGCAGAGCAGCGATAACGAGGGAGGTCATGGCCGACTCGTGACATTGAACGAGGCGATAGGCATGGATGTTCTGGAAAAGAGGATAAAGTCGCATTTGAAACTCTCCCAAAGTTTGTTTCCTCTTCTTTCCTTTAAACCCGCGTGTTCTGATCGATATATTCCACGTTGTCGTGTTCATGGACGATTAGTTCAAGTGGGATACCCTCAAGGCACGTCACGTCCGGCTCTGGTACGCACTATCGCCATATGTGCTGGGTCTGGTGGGTCGATGTTGGGAGGACAAGATGCGGACGTGTATTTCACTGGGGAGATGCAGCACGTACGGGACCCACTCTTCTCTACGGTGGAAAAAGTAAGCTCACATTCGTGACCATAGCATGAGGTTCTGGCTGCCGTTGGAGCTGGCAAGCACGTCATTCTATGTGGGTGCTCACATAAAATTTATGTCACGATTACACTGCTGATGATGTTCTCGACGACTGCAAGGTGGCCATACCAATACCGAACGCGGCTATCTCCCCGTCCTCGCTCTAAAGTTACAGGAGGAGTTTAGTGGCAAAGAATACGCAGAACAGGGCCTGGGGGAAGTCGAAATCCTAGTAAGTCAAAAAGATCAACACCCACTCGAGTTCGTGTAGATAGATAGACGGAATCCGAAAGCACTCCATCCATTATCCTTTGCCGACAGATGGCGGATGGATAGATAAGATGCTCGGTGCGAACCGAAGGCTGCGCGTCCAACCCTGCATAAAAGCTTAAAGTTTCCGAATATGAATGTCCTTATCGTTCTTGAGCAGTGGGTATATCGTTCTGATAAGTAGTGGTGGAGGAAGAACAACAACTCTTGAAGATATTGGGTCCTTGATCCGTTCCGTTTGCGCCCATGGGCAATGGGTTCACGCTACGGAGCTTGAAAAAACAAATGTTCCTTCATGCAATCAATCTCGCCAAAGGAAAGCGTCGGAATAAGCCTGCAAACTGACTCAGTTTAGAGCACGAAAAACCGAAAATGGGCAGTCATTCCATGCCCAATCGGCCGATTGCCCACTTCGTTTCTCATGCGTCTCCAAGTCCTATGTGGCCGTTTAGTCGCCGCATGCTCCAAGAATCCACATTGGGCATCGCAACGCAAAAAACGGAAGAGTTTTCTTTTGTTGTTGTTGTTTGCTGGAGCAAAAAAAGATTAAAATGGAGGTGTTATCCGTAGTAGCGAAATTAGGTACATCTTGGGCGATAGGGAGCCTGCAAGCATTCAGTTTGCGAAGCGTAATATTGATCCATGGAGCCACCGGCAAGAACAACCATACGTCGAGGGCAGAGGGCTCAGCAAGAAGAATTAGAGAAATTTAGCGAAAAATCCATGCTCAAAATGCTAACGCCAGATCGTAGTATCCTGTAATCTGGCGCATTCAGACCTGGCGAGCATAAACAAGCGCTTGCCTCGAGCCTAAGCAGTTGTCGTCATTAATGAGGTCGTAGGTTCCCAAACGGATGCCCCATGGCATGGGAGTGCAGCGCGTCCGTCATACCAGAAAGGTTTAAATGCGAAGTACACTGATCGTTAGATCACTTCATGGACGAGTGTGGATAAGTGGATAAGCGAGTCTCTTTTTCGTTTTCTCTCCTTGAGTCCTTCTATCGCCTCGCGTAGAAGATGGCAGGACAAGGCAAATGCCGAAGAGCCAGGGGGGTGTGGCGCAGTGCACCCACAACATTAATCTGTAGGCAGGTCATTTGTTTGGCGACGATACCGATTTGTAGCACGTTGTCTTGGTTCGACGGTGCGCATGGTGGGTTTTGATATTCCTTCTCTAGATAGTGGAATCTAAAGCCTGAGCTGGCTGGCTGCGACGCGCGAACTGAGCCAAGATACAAGCCCTTTGCAAGACAACGCCCGTAAGTGACCCACAAGCAACGCTTTGCCCTGATCAACTTCAGTCTGCTGAGGTCCCGGAGAGGGCTGTATGGGCGTACAAGGCAAATGAGACGACATGAGAATGGAAATGGCTTGCGGGATTTTTAGGATCTTTCAGGGATTGATAGCTAACAGTTTGCTGTGATGGGGCGCACAGAAGGCGACTGATAACGGAGTAGAACTTGGCGAGGTGGAACGACAGTACTCTGCTGTGCATCTAGGAGAAGGGGCGGCGTTTTGGCAGCACTGCCGACATTGTTGGCGGCGAGACTTGGACAGTCAGTCTAGCCACCCTGCTGGGCCAGCCGCCGCGTTGATGCAATCAATCGAAATAAGCCTCGACAGATAGGTAGGGTGTAGACGGGATACCAATCAGCTAGATCGACAGATAGGCTGCGACTCGTCCTCGGAACCAGGTAAACTATACGCAGAAGCGCGCACATCGCTCTCAAAATCTTTTCTTCTGACAGTCAGAGTTAGACGTTTGGATGGGAGCCGTCATCCTGGAGTTTCAAACTCGAAGGCCTAGGCAGGCGTGCAGTCATGAATGACGACGCAGTGGGGGCGTTTTGGAAGATTTCTTTTGGTGATTATTTCCGATCCGACTGATTTGCGCCTAACGGCAAGTTCCAGAAGGGTTGGAAGTGGAAAAGAAGGTGGCGCAACATTGCCTTCGCGTCCAACAGAAGTTTTCCAGGACGACGCGACACGTTAGATATATGAAGTACGATGGCCGACGCCGAGGTGCGTCTCTGATTCCATCCGATGCCTGCGGTGAGGCGGTAAAGCGCTTGAAGTAGGGTGTACCCAACTGTGATTCCAAAAGTAAAAAGGCTGGGCGCCGGCGTGCCTCTAGGTGTGTATATTTAGGCATCTTATTAACAAAATAGGCCGTCGGGGCGCTCGAGAGAACCTTTGATATCTTTAGCCAAGGAGGAAGACGTCCGGGAGTGCATAGACCGAAGAAATGGGCCTCAGACAAAGATCTGAGCGGTCTAGAGCAGAGAAGATGGGTGGTTATCGAAGTTGGGCCCGAGGCGGAGAAAAGGCAGTTCGTTGGCCGATTACGACGACGCAGCCTCGAAAGGGCGGCGAGCAGCTCATGACGGCAGGTCCGGAACTGAGCCATACGAACTGTGCAAGGGGGCCTCCTAAGCTGCAACGTACGGTCCGAAGGGATAGATGCCGGCATAAATGTTCATTGTTATGTCCGCTGCGACAGCATCAGCAGCATCATTGCTGAAAAAAAGCCTGGCATGGATGATCAACGCTGCCAGCCTATTTCAAAATAGATCCACGGTAAGTAAGCCGACGGTTGTTGCCCTGCATGACGAAAGTTAAGAATGGACAAGCGGGCAACAGCGTCAAGTGGATCCGAAGGACCCAGATGAATGGGATCACTGGAGCAATCACTGGCAAGTAAGTAATACGCCAGAGAAGGATTAAAAATTAATGGGAGACAACCTTCTCTCGTATATCCATATGATCCCAGTAACTGCGATGTGCGAAGCTTAAACGGCGTCTCGCCACAACATCTCGTCTAGACCATCCATCAGCCTTCAGTAATGAATTCTGGACAACGCACACGGCGACGAGAATTAGAAAAACGCAGCTGGATATCCACATTCATCTGGCGAGACGAACCGCAATTTGTCGGTTTGGAGATGGTGTTCAAGGTTAGAGTTTGGGCGACGCGGAACGCGCCGCGCCGTTCGTGTACTCGCCCACGTGACATGTTCGACGCGTTTGAAGCTCCGCGTTTCGTTCCGCATCGTCGTCCAGTTCGTCTCCAACCCCCATCTCCTCATCGTCTTCATCTCCGGGGCCCAGTCCTCATCAGCAAACGATACCGTTATTTCTGATTTGAAACGCGCCTTCGATCGCGGAAACCTCCAATATCCTCCCAGTTCAACCCAGAACCTCCTCCTATGCCACCTGGATCCACTGCAGGCGAACTCAGCCTGAGGCATTTGCCCGACGTATCGGATTCGTCTTTCTCGTTCCAAATCCCTGGGGCAACCCAGGAATATAATCTCCTTGCGGCAGACGACTTGGATTTCTTCAGTGGGGCCAATGAATCCGGCGGAGCAGCGCCTCTTTCCCCAACAGCCTCAAGCAGCATCGCACCACTTACCCTCCACGAACTGACGCCTAGGCCTGCGTTCGAGGCGCGGGCTCTGAAGGGGTCGACGAGAATGCCCACCGCAGAAGCAGAACATTCTGAGATTAACAATCAGAAAGACGAGACGAGAGCAACACGGCTTCAGCAACCTGAGCGCAGCAATGTCCGCACAAAGCTTGTGTCAAACCTGAGGCCGATTACCACATCACTTGTCCGCCCTCCAACCGCTGACGCGCCGGTCTCTGCTGCGCGGGTGGCACCAGCCCCGCATGCTACAGACACCCGCGCTGCAGACTTGCACGTTCCTATATCGCCAACAGATCAGGGACCTGCGGGGATGGATAGGCAGAGGCCGAAAGGGATTAGAAGGACGTCGCTTGAGAAAAAGCTACCTCCATCTCGCGCAGAAAGGCGCAGGCAAGTGGTGCCCAGAAACAAACAGGTAAGTACATAGAACTGGATTGCCCCTGCCCGCCCTTTTTTTCTCGCCCTCCATCGTACCTGAGGAAACATTTGACTGACTGATTGACAACCCCTGGGTATTTTAAACTATAGATAGTCATAGAAGGCGGCGTCACTAAGTCGCGGTCACCAGCCAAATCGTCTGAAATATGGTCTCCCGCTCGTATTTCCAATTCAGTTGAGCGGCCAAGCCCCATTTTCCCATCCTACACCAAACCCACCGTCTCCGAGGACCTCAATGGGGATGATTCACTGACAGATATGAGCATGGGACCGAGTGGTGGGGTCGCTGAGCGTTTACTTCAATATGGCCAGCATCTTACCAACTCCTTCGGGTACGTTTTTTGTCATGAATTACTGTGAACGGCACAAATGAAACTCAAGCTGACATCGCATCTTTTTTTTTCTTTACGTCCTAGGATGTACACTTCTTCGCCATTCCAGCATCGAAGCGCACCCGCACCCGTAGAAGAGTCAGAATCTCTAGAATCTCATGCAACGCTGAAGATCACGCCTAGCGCGGATGTCCCGCTAACCAGCGATGACAGCGACAAACCGTTGACGGTATCACAGCTTTCTCCCAGAAAATGTCCACCGCCTGAGCCTTCTCCCACCCCACCGGCTAAACGCTCGGTATCTCCCTTGAGGACGTCGAGCAAGAGACCGGCGTCGCCTGATTCTGAGAACACGCCGCGCAAGAAAGGCAAAACGGCCGACGCGCCTCCTCACCCAGCGCGGCCTGCGACAAGACAACAAACACAGCGCAAACAGCAGACGCTCCAAGCCCCAGCCCAAGCACCGGCGGCTTCTAGCTCTGGTTCTCGTTCCAAGCCGATGAGTGAGGAGGTTGCGAAGCGGAAGCCTGCGACGAGGGCAGATACGCTTACGCGTGCGAGCGGTAGTAAAGCATCCACTCTTCTTGGTCTTCGGCAAAGCAAGGCTTCTGTGCTGGACGAGACTCGGGCTATGACGAAATCGTATAATGGGACCAGCGCGACTTCCTCGAGATCTGCGAGGGTGTTACGCAATGCGCGCGCACGCGACGGGCCTGGTGCGAGGCCTCCGGCATCTTCATTGGTATCCTCTACGGGTACAGAGAAGGGCACACTCAAGGAAAAGGGCAAGGCATCTGCAAATGGGAATAGTACTAGTCGGGTATCCGAGCATGCTGTGAGTTTGTTTTTTCTTCTTCGTGTTCTTCGTGTTCTTTTTTTCCCTCTTTGTTCCTTGCCTCGTTCCCGAGCTTGAGAGTTAACATTTAATTTCGCTTTGGCCTTTTGCTTTTTTGATTTCTCAGGTCCTTCCTCCTTGGGACGACGGCATGAAGGCAGCACCCCCACCCCCAGCCCCCACGCAGGCTTTGACAGAGTCGCGCCGGCTTCTAGCGCGTAGGGGAGATGCCGAGGGCCCATCTCAGAGTCAATCACAATCAAAATCAAACCTAACCTCATCGGCATCGTCCTCCACCTCCCAATCTGAATTACACTCTCAATCACAAAGGGAGAAAAAGTACGTCGTCCCCATCCCCAACTACCACGCCATGCACGCGGCCCAAGAAGCCAAGCTCGCGCTCCTCAAAGAGAACATCCACCCGACCATCCCGCACGCCCCACACCTCGTCACTGACCTGCGCGTGCGCGAGCGGCAGCGGTTCGACGAGATGGTGAGGGAGAGGGAGGCGGAGCAGGCGAGGGTGGAGGAGGAGGCGAGGAGGGAGAGGGAGAGGGAAGAGGAGAGGGAGATGAGGGAGATGAGGAGGCGGGCGGTCCCTAGAGCGCATGAGGTGCCGGAGTGGTATCGGGAGGCGCCGAGGAAGAAGGAGAGTCGGTATGATGTGGGTGGGAGGTGACCGGTGAGGCCTAGGTGTTGTGGGACGGAAGAGAGGTTATTTCGTTATTTTTCGTTCTGGTTGAGTCTAGTTTGTGGGAGTACTCGGACGCCGGTCGGTGCACGGCACTGGCAGTGTGTAATTTCTATGTGCGTATGTGCAATACGGTATGGCAATGGGGACCTTTACATGTGTTTTCTTTTCATAGA
This sequence comes from Pholiota adiposa, assembly GCA_009935795.1. Lineage (NCBI taxonomy): Eukaryota > Fungi > Basidiomycota > Agaricomycetes > Agaricales > Strophariaceae > Pholiota > Pholiota adiposa. The sequence continues at coordinate 183,428 of QEYC01000230.1, read as the reverse complement.
CTACTTACTTACTCAGTCTTTCGGTTTTGATTTATTTTAATATCTTGGACTTTGGAAGCCGTGCAATGATTGAGATGCAGATGACTACCTGTCAAAAATAAATTTCGTGAACGGTGAATAGGTGAATAAGTAAGTAGGCAATATTATTATGGCAATCTCTCGTGAAAGAAAGAAGACTCGGACGATCTGGATCCCAGGACCTTCAAGTGAAAATTAACACCTCGACCGAGCAAGCATGCAGATGCGCGTCGTTTGAGGGGGTGGGTCGGTGTCCCCTTGACACTGTCAGTCTGGCCAGACCAAGAACATTAGTAAGTACAGAAAGATTTTGACTTCGAAAGGCAGATGCAGATACCGGGAGTAGTTGTCAAAAGTCAAAAGCTCGTTATTCGGATTCGTCGACTATAACCAAATTTATTCAAAAATTTCTATCGGCCTTCAAACTCTTGCGAAGCAAGAAAATCACTTTTCGGAAGGACTTTGAAAAGGAAGGGCGTATGCAACATTGAGGCATATCGAGGTACACGACTTATTATTATATCCGCAAAGCCCGCATGTGTATGTTATGTTATGACATATACTTATGGGATTCAGAGATTCTATGTTCGCTTCGCCGTCGGCGCTCCTTCGAACATGATCAAGTTGTCAATGACAAAGTTTACTCATCTAAATCTATGTTTGCTCTGTGGTCTAGTTCGCACAAGGCAATTTTTCCTGACGGCATCCGGGATGCCTTTTGCCTAGTATACTCGCTTCCTTGATCATCGACTTTCCTTGATCATCGACATGATGGGGGGACATGATGTGTGGACAAAGAGATCTTCCAAAATTTGCCTCGGCGCATTCAAGGTGGTGTGCATTGTTCGCTCGAACGCAGAGCATTGGCGGGCTTTTGTGTGAAACTCAGAAGCTTGAGAGTGGGAAGTGGCCCGCCTCTGGCGGATGCGCTCAAGCGGGGTGTATGGGTGAGCGTGCATACCCCAGCAAGTTATTTGCGCATGCGTGAAATTTTTGAAAAGCCGGCGAGGACGAGCGGTGGCATGGCATTGTTTTTCTGATCATAAAGATGGCTCTGCGGCTGCCCATTGTCCTGCGGCCACCAAGTCGGAGCGTAGCATCGGGGGCAAGCGCGAGATTGGAGCGGAATTTGTGGAATTTTAATGTCCGCTCGTTGGCGGCAGCAGCGACAATGAGATGCCACCTGCGCCAGTGAATGAGTGTGGCACAACTCACCATCTGGCTTTCTTCCAAATACTCACTTAGCGACGCAACCCTGCTATTTCCATTCTACCTGACTCGTCAGATATGATGTTGGTGGTGCAGGGCATGCTGTGCTGAACCCTGCGCTCGTCCAAACATGGTGTTGTGAAAAGATTGCTCCTCAAAGAAAGGCAATGAACGACAGAGATCCAAGTATCCTCGTTGCAAGACAATTGGTGTGTCGACGCCGTCCACGACAATTCGTATCACACGAGGCGTATACGTCGCGTCATAGGCCTAGGAGGGTATGGGAGGGCATCGGTGGACTGAGTAAGCGTTTTCCGAGCGATCAGTGCATTTCCCTGCCTAATGTGCATTGTGTTCTGCGAAGGTGGCATTGTGAAGGACAATATCAAGCTGAAGCTCTGCCTTTGGTGTGCCAGGGTCGGCGTAAAGTTCTTTGTGCGCTGAGCGAATATCACGCGCGGAGGTAGGCTTTTGGGCTTTCGCAAGAAATCAACTCCAAGGGCACCTTCAGTCGTGTTCCTGTGACCCAAGCGCGATTTCATCCGCACGGGGCCGCAACACCGGGAACCAAAGGGCGTCCAGGTGAGATCTAACCGCGTTTGGGAGACAAGCGAATTGACTGGTTCGCAAGGTGGCTTGGTTCGCAGGGGGTGGCTCGCAGGGTCGCATTAGGCCACCCGATCTGGGAGAGACGCTGAGGACGAAGTCCGATTCCGAATCTGGAGGGGTGTATCGCGCGTTGATAGATTTGTTGAGTTGTCGTTCTCGATTAAACGGATTGCATTCGTTTGTCATATCAACGGCTGGGACGGAACCCACGGGACCACCCAAGGACACGAAAGGACGCCACAAACGCCTTCCTCAATGCCATAAAAGCCGGCCGTGTTTTCGCGTCTCTTTCCTCCTTCATCCCCACTACCAGATCTCGCATTCGCACTTCGCACTTGAGCACCCAACTCAACTACTACTATCACAACCAACAACTCTACTGCACATACCATGCATTCCGCTGCGCATACCGTTGCCCCCACCTCCGCCGTCGTCGCGTCGACCCAACACAAGTCTTCGTCGATAACCGCGACCGCGACCGCGACCGGCTCGTGCATCAACCACAGCTCGCCCCAGTGCTGCCACTGTGGTTGGCGCGGTGCCCATGCTCCCAACTGCCCCTTCAGGTAAACCACTCGGTCCGCCATGGTGAGTAGGGCGCTAGTGTCCTTGATCGCGCTAACGACCTTTTTTTCCTCGTCTCTAGTAGCACCACCAGATAACTTTCGTCGCCGCTTTTCACCACCGCAATTCACCCACCACCACCACCACCACCACTTCTTTTCCTTTTCACCGTCGTCTTGTTAATCCATCATCAACCCATCGTCTTGCTATCGCTTTCAATGTTCAACGTTTCCCAATTGTTCCCGTCAAGTTTCAACTCTATAATACCGCATGCAACTCCACGCCGTCGTCTATCATACACTAACTACCGGCGGGTCTAGTCTGCTATTTATTCTCGGAGGAGAGTGCATCCACGCGTTTTTGTAAGAATGGAGGAGCGTCTAATGAAGTCATACCATGCCGTGTATATGTACCGCTTGCCCTAGTAACAATTGATCGCATCTTGCTTTTTTACCCATAACCCTCTCCGTCCGTCCGATAGTCTGTTCTTCGAGTTCTTTTTGTTGTTGTGTTTGTGATTCTGGACTAACGGAGGTTCGTTCCGTGCCACCCCCACGCTCAGTTTCGTAAACTTCCCTCGTAAACCGTCATAAAATGTTGACGCATGAGAGCCTTTTGATTGATCATTGCAATCTCCCGTTCAATCCAGATTTTATGATAAGATATCTCACAATCGGCTTCCGTGACTTCGGGTTCCTGAAATCTTGTCTGGCGTATGTAACGCGTTTCTGAATCCACCACGCCTGCACGCCTGCCTGCTTGACTTCATGATTCATGATTTCTGTCCTGTTTCCCCGCATCTTGTTCCGGCATGCCTTCGGAGTGAGGCTAACCTATCATGTTACCACTCATTTTCTTTTTTTGTATTTATACCGTATTCGTCAAAGACAAGTCAAAGATCAGCGCCAAGTCGCGAAGAATTGAAAGTCCCATTCCGAGTCTCAGTTGGGACCTGCTGGGACCATTCATCCAACAACTCCTAACTCCTCTTGTCGTTTCCTTATTCTCTAAATTTCCAATCGCTCCACAAATTTCGTGTTCTGACCCCGCCCCCGTTGCTAGCACTCATGAGCTGCTCAGCTGTTCAGCTACTTAGGGCAATTTGAGGAGGACCGGCTCATAGTGTTACCGGGACCGTGCCAGATATGGGCATTAAAGAATGGGAAGGTGGGGGAGCGCCATCAATTTCCCCAGACTCGAAATCGTTGTTTCCCACCGCACACGTTTTGTGGAGAAAGCTCTTCAAAGTTAGCCAAAGTTCAAACTCTCTCATTCAGTGCTCCGTCTCCACACCTCCGTCCCACAAACCAACTCTGAAAACAGGAAGAAATGTCGCATCTAGTACCTCCCAAGCACTCGGCCGAGATCAAAGTGTCCTTCCCCACAGACCATGCGCTGCAGCTCACGTTCAACCGGCCCAAGTCTCTCAATGCCATGACACCACAGATGACTGGGGACCTCAAGAACCTGCTTGATTGGTTTGAGGAGGAGCCAGACTTGTGGTGCGTTGCGTTGCTGGTTCTTTTGGCGTCCATTTGTTTTGGTCGCCCGTCAAAGGCAAGTCAAAGACTGATAGATCTTGCCTTACTTGGTTCGTCCCGCCGTCCAATATAATCCATTGATCCACCCCGAAATATGAATACACGCCCAAATGCAAATGATGCCTCTACCTGCGCCCGTAAAATAGGGTCGTCATAGTGACGGGAGAGGGACGCGTATTCTGCGCGGGGGCAGATCTGAAAGCGTGCGTGCTCGATTCAAGGACGATGACGTCGCAACTAATCTACCGCCTTTGGGACCTACCTACTATTCTACTACCTAGTTGGAACAAAGACCAGCAGACAGGACGCAGTAACGAGCAAGAAGACGTCGCAGCAAACGTGCACGGCTTCGGGTCGCTCTCGCGGCGCAGCCTGACGAAGCCCATCATCGCCGCCGTGCGTGGGGGCGCGTATGGCGGCGGGATGGAGATCCTCCTCAACTGCGATCTCGTTGTCGCGGCGGAGGACGCGAGTTTCGCGCTCCCGGAGGTCAAACGTGGGGTCATTGCGATCCAAGGTGGTATGTGGGCTTTATCGTTACTTCTTTTGATTCAAATTCGGAGGATTAACCCATGACCCTTGTCCTGTCGCAGGTATCCCTCGTCTCGCGCACACGGCTGGACATCAGGTGCGGGGGAGGACTGGTCCCAAATGCCAGCATCTTTTGAGCACTGACGAAAATATTGATGTCATTGTTTTTCTTTTTCCCCACCCATAGCTCGCTTCGGAGATGCTGCTCCTGGGCAAGACAATTGACGCTCTTGACGCGCGCAACCGCTTCGGATTGTCAGTGTCTCCATCCTCCCCTTCCTCTCATATATGTTACCATATGGCCTTGCATCTGCATTCGTTGCGTTTCCTTGTCATAATCATTAAATCTCCTGAGAAGGATACCCGTCGCTGACCGACCGCCTTTTCCGTTTGCATCTATCACAATAGCGTTAACATCGTAGTGCCACCATCTCAAGTCCTCCCGACGGCCATCGCCACTGCGCAGCAAATCATCGGGAACTCCCCGGATGCGGTACAGGCGACAAAGCTCGGCCTGCTGTTAGCTCAGAAACATAACGTTTCGGAGGCCATGATGACTCACACATGGAGTGCGCACAGCAAGCAAGTGTATAAGGGCGCTAATATCAAGGTTCGTTCGTGTTGCTGTAATTGATAATCTGATAATCCGACTGACGTACTCTACTCGGTGTCATCGTACTTGCCCCACAACAGGAGGGACTTAAGGCCTTCGCCGAGGTTCGTAATCTCTCGCCTGTTTTTTTAAATTAAAGCACAATGGATTAACGACAAAACCATCGCACACCCCCCATATCTATTTCAATCGGATCTTTCTTTCACCTTACCATCCACGGATGATATTTCTACTTGGGGGTCGGGACAGAAACGCGCGCCCAAATGGACTAACCCGAAGCTATAGTAAATATAGCGCACCGAACGCACCCCATTCTTGGGCAACGTCACCGTCAATGGAATTAATGGGATGAACGGATGGACTAGATGGGTTTTCTGAATCTTCTTGCCTGTCGCACCCCGAGACGCGTAGCGGCGTGCCAACTATCTATATCTACGTATGATAAATGTATCATCACGCTATATTCACACTGCGCCTTGTTGTTGGATCGAGTATACCATATACGACGCCTGCGCAACCCTATACTTATGGCCTGTGGGCATACCTTTACATTGCACGCGTTCTGCGCTTAGGCGGGTGCGATCTGATGGAACGCACGAGAAGAAGCGTAGGGCCTTTGGGAATAATTCGTTGGGGAGCTATCTAATCGCGTCAATTGAACTCGCCTGACCACCGCCTACAGTGCAAAGCGCCTAATACCCAGATTGGGCCTTCCCAACAGATTGAGAATGGTCCCGCGAGTTCGAACTTACAAGAAGAAGAAATGCCTAAGGTGCGGTAATTGAAATTGATTCGGGATCCTTCCAAATGCTATAGCGCTTGCCGTCCACAAACGCGGGGCAAGAAGTTTAATCGACGCGCCCTTTCAACTTACCTACGTACCGCATATCTGACAGAAGTTTAATCTCCATTGACTTTGACTCGCGAAAATCACCCGCATAGTTCATGAATCACTGACGCGTGTATCCTCCAGGGAGCGCCGGCAGGGAGTTAGGCCTAAGCGATCATTAACTTTGCACCCCAAATTTCTTGTGTGGGTGACCATTCAGAACGTGAGCGAGTGAAGGACGGTCATGAGATGTGCTAAATGTGAATGGACGAGGGTGGGCTAACGGCGGTGATGCGCACTGGTATCACAAAGAACCACAGAGTGCTCAGTCGCGTAGTGCGCACAGAGTCGACTTCTAATGGTTCTGGACAACCGCATTGACAGACCCCCATCTGACCTCTCTTACCTGTGCATTGGGTCTGCAGATAAAATTCTCCCATAATTCAGCCTTGGCTAACGCACGTCAAAGAATGAATACCAACGCATATGCAACTAGTCCAGCAGGGGACCAACTGCATTGGTAACTACCGACGCGCGCCACGTCCCAGGGTAAAAAAGAAACGTCCTCAAACTCAAAGGGATTTGGCCTGCTTGCAGCTTTGCACAAAAGGCCAAATTACCGTGTGTGCGGCAAAAAAGGAAACACCCAGTCCATGAGGAATATCTTGGTAGTCAGCCCCCTCCGAAGAGGTGACTTTGATCTATACTTATGCACATATGTGGCCATGCACAGAAGTCGCGGAAAAAAAAGATCTATTCCGATAGTAGTACATATTCCAGGGCGCAGCCTAGCGCGGGACAGCTATCTCACGCCAGGGCTCAAAGTATCTTTAAAGGAAATAGCAGACGCGCGAAGGGCGGCCAAAAGATCACCTCCATCGGCAGGTGCACTTGTGCCAAGATGCAAAAATAAGTGGGCGGGAAATCGACGGATATGGTAAAACGGGTCTGAAGGAGGGGTTAGATGGCATACTACGCATCTTTTTCGGTCAGCGCGGGTGCGAATAGCGGTGGGTGAGTGATTCCGGCTCGCCTCCCAGGTATGTAGAGTATACCCAAAAGTACCCCGCCGAAACATACTCTAGTACATACATGTCGATGATGAGCACTGCGCTATAATCGTGCTGGGGTGGAGTGCGAGCGCATCTATCAATGTCAAAGCACCACGATTCACGAAAGGAGCAGTGGATTCCGTATTGAATTTTTTTCTACGGCAAGACGACTGGCATGACGCAGTTAGTCTCGTCGCCAAGAACACGAGGCTATGATGATGAGGAGGAGAAAGAGAAGTTTAAAACGCGCGCGTCAGTCGACCCGACAGCTGCTCACCCCAGCACATGCTCCCAGTGATCCGAAGCAGACGAGTGGGTGAGAGGGGCCGGCTATTTAGATGATTGCCATACGCTCGAAAATGGGTCCTACCTACCCAGAAAACGACATAAGATTTGCTGCCAGCATCTGCTGTGGGATCTTCCTCTTCAAGTAGAGACACAAACCCACAGTACACCATCGTGCATCGTGCACTGGGCAATGCGCCAGGGGGAGCCACAGCCCAAGGAAAAGAAGAAAAAGAAAGAGCACGGAAAGGGAATGTGTCCCTTGAGCATCGGCAACGCTGGAAGGGGGGCTGAACAGGCTCGCAAATAGCCGTGGTGTGTTAATCGCGCGACAGGTCTTGTCAGTCGCTCCTACGCGAGTCTATGCGAGTCTGTCTAAGCGGGGGACTTGGACTGACTTGCGAGCCGATCTGACAGGGCGCGCGGGCTGCCCGTCGCACAAGTGGCGTGCCGCGCCAGTCGCGTGAGCACGAAGGGAAGCCCTCGCGTCAAAGCGAACCCTTTCAGCGAGACGTGGGGTGAATAATAGTATTCCAATCCAGATCAGTGCGCCGCGCTGAATCGCAACATCACCAGCTAACGTTATCGCACATCCAGATAGATAAATCGTCGATTCATTATTTGTAGTCTTCAAGTGGGTCGGGCACAAGCCCATCCACTAGTACTGCCTTCTCTTCTGACGGAACAGCCAAGGGAGTACAAATGGAAAAGTGCAAATGAAAAAAGTCTAGACATCCTCGCGGGCCAGAGCGCGCTGTAGAACTGCGGAATTGGACCTTGATTCTGTCAAAGAAACTCGCGGAGAACAATGTATCGGGCTTCGTATTCTTTTCTTTCACCCGCGGCGTGAGTGTTCTTTTTTTCAGCGCTCGTGAGTATGGATGCAGTTGGCACCCAATGTCCCGAGATGACAGAAAACTTTATCCCATCACGTCTGAAGAAGGAGAACTGGTGATCCAGGGAACGAGTGGAGTCATAACCAGTCAGAGGTGGAAAGCAGCCCGGAGAGACACGCAGAATTGAGCCTATGGCAAGTCAACGGGAGTTCCTGAATATCCTCCGATGGGATATTTATTTCTGGTCGATGGGAAATTAGGATCGGCTGAAAGAAAAAGGCTTACGTGAATTAGAACTGCTTTTGAGGAATTTGCTCACTGCAATCAATGCCCAGATTCCAGACTCAAGTGCAGGGTTCTATTCCGTCAGAGGGGATCGGTGAAGTAACGTTATGAAGAAGAAAGAAGAATGAAAGATCGCAGAAGTGACGGTCTTTGTGAACTAATCTCCAGAAAGCAAGTGCGTCAATGCACGCATCATCGTGAAAGAGAGATAAGTCGGATTCCGAGGCGGGTGCCATCCAGAGGCATGGGTTGTCTAGATCTATGCATAGAGCATGAGTACGCCGTCGAACCTGAAGCGGGGGGCTTCTCTTTATCTCCTACATCTAGGTTGATGTAGGAATCGATAAATAACTTGATGTTCTAGGTAAACTGGAGGCGGCCCTCGGTTGAGAAATGTTATGAAATGGATAGCGTTATGCTGTTGAAACAGAGAGGCGGCGAGGTGACAACATTGACAGACAGCCCTCTCCAATCCCGTCGTGTTTGTGGTACTGGATCCATACGCAACCCAGAGTTTCGCCGAGAACCGGTACTTAAAAGAGAGTATGGAACCGTTGAAGTTTCCATTTCGTGGGATTTAAATGGGCCAAAAAATTTTATGGGAAGAAGAGGTGGCGTATTCTGGTTTTTTTGGGAGGCTAGGTTGAGGAGAAGTTGTGGTTTGAGGTGGTTTGGGAGAGAGTTCGACTCTGAGCGGCATTCGTTTTGGGTAATATGACCGTGGGAAGAGGCAATAAAAAATGATCAATTTAACAGGGCGGCAGAGGGTTGGTGATGAACACCTCCGGGAAAGACCTCTCCTCCGCCCAGGTTCCCCAGGACTACCCTGCGCCGACCCCGCAACCGACTAACGCGTTCGAACGATGGCGACGAAAGGCCATGCTCGTCACCGGCCTCGGCGTGTCCGAAGACGAGCGCCTCGCTGACCTCCAGGCGTCCCACATCGCCGACTGCGAGCGGAAGACGGAGTACTTGGTCAATTACAGTGAGCATAAATCGTGGATTGGCAGTCTGAATAGGTCTCATTAAGGGCTGTGTTTCGTTTCGCCTGCGACTAGGCCCTATCGTTGTGTTTATGCTCAAACACCTGAAGAGCTCGGGTTGCGAAGTGCCGCCATCCAACATCCTCTGCGCGCCGTGCGACAGGACCAAGGCGGGTGGGTTCTCGCCCGACCCTGGCGCGGTAACGCTGTGCGCTGGTAACTTCTTCAGCCAACAGCATATGGAGAGCACCATCTCGCATGAACTTATCCACATGTACGATCAATGCCGCTTCAAGGTGGATTGGTCCAATCTGCGCCACCATGCATGCAGCGAGGTGAGTGCATCCATTCCATGCATTTTCTGCATTTTTGCGCTTGCAGTTCGTCGTGCTTCCTTCCTGCCAGCGGTGCTAATCAGCGTCATGCGCATTGTACAGATTCGCGCAAATAACCTGAGCGGGGACTGCCGCTTCTCACGAGAATTGCGACGCGGGATCGTGGCGTTCTCAAAACAACATCAGGTGAATACAATACCCCGATGGCATGATGTGACATACGTTCTTACGCTGAGACACAAATTATCTCTTTTCTGTCCAGGCGTGCGTGCGTCGGCGCGCCATAGACTCGGTTGCGGCGAACCCAGCGTGCCCGGACATAGCCACAGCAGAGCGTGCAGTGAACGAGGTGTGGGAGAGCTGTTTTGCGGATACACGACCATTCGACGAGGTGTGTTTCCATTTTGTTCCCGAAAGTGCTGTTCTCATGCTATGACGTTGTTGAAACCATCAGATTTATTAATATGGTTCTATTTGAGGGGTGGATTGCGATGGCTAAGCTTATTTTTATACGTACTGACTACGCCTTAGAGAGTGCAAAACCTCCTGTAATAGAGATGTGCTATAGTGAGGAGGTTAATCTAGAATGAAACGGTTTATAGGCCAGCCTGGTAGTAGGGCCTGAGGAACTTTCCCGACGCCACGCAGGCTAAGGGACGGAATTAAGCTAGGCTTGATCCGCTGCGAGAATTGCTTGCGCGTGTTTGTGTGTTTTGCGTATAAATTCTGTGACGGCCGTCAAGTCGGTTGTTCTTCATCGTCTCATTCTCACCCGTTCCCCGTAGTCCTTCTGCTAATTCACGACTCGACGACCTCTCAAAATGTTCAGCAAGCTCAGGTAGGCCGTCTTCAGAGCATCGGAGGAAGTGTAGTTTGACTTGAATTCTCGAAATTTTCAGCCTCCTTTCCCTGGTTCTGCCCCTCGTCTCCGCCCTTGTCCTGGAAATTCCTGAAAGGCCAACCAGCGGAGGAGAGATTACTATTCACTGGACGAATCAGCAGGGTGACCCGTACGTTTTCAGAGCTCATTCATCGTTTGACGCCTTTCCAACATGCATGGGCTCATTTTCTGACGTTTCTCAGCACCACATGGTCCTTCGAGCTCGTTAACGAGGTCTTTCACAATGCCTTCGCCCTTGCCAACAACGTCGACCCATCGTCCTCCGAGCTGACTTTTACCCTCCCTATTGTCCCTGTCGGGTGCGTTTTTCTTTATGTAACCCCTGCTGCGGACGCGGCAAATGGAGAACTGACTATCTATCTATTTATGCAGTGACGGATACACCCTCGAAGCGGTCAACATTGGCAACATTACGGATGTTTTCGCGACCACTGGAACCTTCTCCATCGGCGCCACCACCACCACGCTCTCCTCCTCCGCCAGCACCACCATCAGCGGGACCACCACTACCACTGGCACGGTTACGCAGAGGGCCAATAGCACGACGCTCACGTGCGTTTTCTCTCTCCTCTTGTTCTTCCAAATATGGAAATGAAGATACTAACTTGTACTTGCTTTGTTTTTATTTGGGTGCTTTGTACTTACAGCGGCGCGACGTCGACCACCCCTGGCTTCACCTCCGTCATCAACTCCGCGACTACCCCGTCGAGCAGCGCAACGACCCCTAGCACGACCGACACCACTACCACGACGCCCACCTCGTCCAACTTCAATGCGGGCGTCAGCCTCTCTGGCAATGCGGGCGGTCTCACTGCTGTCCTGCTCTCGCTCGGAGCGGTCATGCTCTCCCTCTAAAATCCCGTATGCATTCCTGAACATATCTGGACCGGCGCGTCCTCTCCTAGCTCCTTTCTTGATTGGCTCTGTCGAACGGACAATGTGAAGGCTTTCCTCTTATACCATCTATAGTTTATCCATCTCCATCTCCATCATCTTGAACGTTATTTTTTTCTCTTTTACTCCATCGCTCGCTACATACCACCCCACCCCTCTGTTGATTTTTTTGTCCTGCGGTGTTTCATTCTATGGATAATTCATCTTCATTGGTTTGTTGATTACCGTGGACTTGTGGACTGCCCATCCGGATCCTTTCTATATATGCTGTGGGATACGGCGCATGTTAGCGAAATGGTAGCCCATTCGCTTGTCCTTTCTTTTTTTCTTAATGTGCAATTTGTGTACACTTCATTCACTACCTTTGTGTGTCTGTATCCCTAGTGTTAACCCGTCGTTGTTGTCCTTACAATATACACGTTGAGTATAGGCGAAGACCTCGAATACCTGATAATTCCACATGTAGAGTATAACGATGCATGCGTGAGCTCGGGGGCTTGATAGGGAAGCTCGAGACGGAGAGACAATATGGGGGAATGGTTCTCCAGCTCCTTCTGTGATCAGTGTCGTCACTGTCAGGATCAACGAGAGTACAATAAAGGAAATTATGTACGGCCGCTGCGGTTCCGCTCTTTGCGTAACATAACACTCCTTTCTTGAACAGGTAACTATGCTTTCGCTGCACTCTGGGAGACTTCGACTGATAAGGAGTTTGTGGCGCTGTGCGGTGCCGTCAAGCAGGTCCGGCCCGTTCAGGATCTCGTCCTGCCTCCTAGGTCTAATTTGATAGTAAGTCCACGCCCTTGTCCTCTGCGACGTTTCGCCTCCAGCAAAGGTCAGGTTTTGTCGGACTCTACGTCGGACTCATTCTCGGATTGACACATGATTCCATTCCAACGGACCTACTCGCTCCAGAGTTCTGTCTCCGAATCCGAAAAGAACACAAACGAGGTCTTTCTGTCAAATCAAACACCCGCTACTGAGATTGAAAAGAAAAAAAGGGAAACCAGATTATCGGTGTCTGAGCTGAGCCAGACTTCGCCCTGTGTGCGTCCGCGTACGCATGAGTACTCATTTACACGCACTCGTGGACTTTCCACGGAGCCCAGTGTCCCTGGTGTACCAGGACCCACGCCTCGCATGCGGGCGTGCTTCGCTCGATTGTGAGTGTGATTCGAATCCATAGCTCTTCCTTACCTCGCCCATTCGTGCGCGTACCTACCCGCACCCACACTGTGGGCTGACGAGCTTCCAAGTTCTTGAACGACACAAGCGGCGGTGATCGATCTAGTTTGGCTCGGGTGGGGTCTGCTCACCCAATTCATCCCCGTCTCGTCAATTTTTTCTGATAGAACTTAGGACTCAGAAGCTCGGGTGGGTGTGAATAGATCTCTCGCCTCTGTCTACTGTCAGCAGTGCGCGGCCTCATCTCTCTCTCACATTGGACTTCGAGGGAATCATCAGATCTAAAATCTATCATCCTGCTGACCGTCGGACTTCAATTTCGCGCTTGCAAAAATAGGATTTTTCTATAGACAAGGAGGAGTGTCTATGTATTTTATTGAAAGCTAGAACACAAGTTGTCAGGGGATACCGCGACTTAAATCCGAGCGTTGAAGGCCTCCTTGGGCCACGTCGACTCTCGCGGGTTCTAATTTTACACTGGATTTTTTTTTTTGCTAGCTTCAGTTACCATCATCATACAAGTCAAGTTACATCTGGTTCTCAAACGAAGTAAATATGAAATGTATTCGTACCGTATTTTTGAGTCTTTTCCCAAACCGTTCCGTCAGCTTGGCTAGTGGCAGCCCTTCTACTCACACATGCAGTAGATATCGTTATCGCGTGAGATAGAGACCCATCTTCGTACCGGCGGCTGAACATTATTACGAAAAAAACCAACCCCGCTCGCTAGCGGAGAATATTTTGCAGATCACCCACATACGCGGTGCTCTTCTCAGCGAATGGACGTGAAAAGAAGGTAGGTCTATTTTTAGCACAGATGGATTTTTCCCATGGGCGGTGAGTGGGTTGGGAATGCGAAAGACAAAGTCATAATGATTCCCCGCTTTTGTCTATGCGTGTCCCTTCAAAACAGGCATCAGAAGCAGGTCATGGTGTGTGGAGAATTTACGGGCCCGCCTGGGAGAATTAAAAGAAGAACCTATGGGTTGATTGCTTCATGAATAAGATGTCCCAATCTCTCGGTTAAGGAGCGAGGAAAACTAGCTATTTCGTTAGATAGAGGGGGGACAGGGTAGTGGTAAGAAATATCAGAAGGGTATTTTTGGCACTGCTACATTAGGCAATGATTTGCTTGGTGCCAACTCATGATTCATCGTCGGAATATATGGACCAACAGCTTAACGATCCTGGCTACAGGCGTTTGATCTTGGGGAAAGCGCTTGAAACCTGCGACGCTATCGCCGAGGAGATTATTATTACCCCGTCCACGTAGTCTACTCAACATACGCCTGACGCTGAACTATCCTGCATGACGTCTGTCCTCAAATCTCAGCGGATGAATAGATTTTTTTTATGTACGTACGCCACAGAAGACGCTTTGAAACGCAGATATCTCACGAAATGCCACATCCACAATTTTAGAAATATCTATCGGCGGTGTACACGCGAAGCATAAACGCGATCTCACCCACTCTGCTCGTGAGCGCAAGAAATCCGGCAAAGGAATGGAGTATCCCACCGCATTTACGCTGAAGTCTGGGATGGCATCAAAATTGAAGCACACCTCTCCGTTATTTTTGCCCGCTATGACAGCGCTAATTGTATTGAAAAGAAGTTCGACTCTGTGCCAGACTCAACCTGCAAAATAATCTATTTTCTCCTCGCCTTCGACGTCTGGGTAGGAACATGTGTTCCCTGCACTTCCAGAATTAGCGCAGCGTTTTCCACGCCTGAAACAGTGTGATCTTTGGTACGATGCGCTGGCATTTGCAACCGATGGGCTTCTTCAGGACGGGAGACAGATTCGCGATTAACGTCATGGGTGAGCAGAATTATTTTGCGAGCCCATCGATCTTCTGAGAAACGCTTCGTAGAATACCTTGGACTTTGGACCTTTGAGAATCCAACCCGAACCAAAACATACCAGTTCAGAGACCATGGGTCGCGTTTGAAGGTCTTTCATGGGATATTTAATTATATCTACTGAGCTCCACTTACCAGGCCGCTACAAGGGGCAATCTACTCACCGGCTTGTTATATGTTAAGGCGTGTTATCAGCTCAAGTTACAATCTACAAGTTATCTATGGCTTAGCTTTATGTAATCCGTATGTTTTTAATTATTCGGAATCGATAGCCAAACTGCCCGAACGAGTAGAGCCTTTGAACGATAGGCACTGGTGACGCTGCCTTGACACCATTTACGGCCAGTTCACGTTATTCGACGCAACGACTTATTAGGCTTTAGTGAGCTGTCCTTAGATCGTAGTGCGCTCGATAAAAACACCGTACCTGATTCTTCGTCAACTGCCATTCTGGCTCTCCTGCCTTGCCTAAAAAGTCGCATCATGCATTTGCTAATTGCAGTGCCACTCAAGACTTACGAGAGCTTATGTCGCCCCCCGGCCATTTATTTTGAGATGGTTTGAATACCGGTTCGGTGACATACGGCGTTCTTCAGAACGTTCAACGAAGTGGTCAAGACAACATAAATAGGGAAGAGGACATGTCGACACAGAATTCCAGAAGGTTTATGTACGAGCTTCATTCTCTTCGAAAGTATGTAGCTGGTCAGACGTCATTCAAGATGTAATGGTTGCAAAAATATCTTTCTTTTCTTTTCTTTCGTTCTGCAAGACATTAGGTGATAGCATATCTGGAGATATACATTTAAGGTTAAATACCAAAATTAGACCTTGGCCTGTCATGAGTACCCGGCGAGGGCGGTGTTCAGTCGGGCGATGGCCAATACAATACTAGCCACCACCACGATCGATGATGGGTGAACTTGTGCAGCGCAACTTAAAAGTAGTACCCAGCACATGCCACTCTAAATATCTGGGCAAGAATTGCCATATGCAGCGCGCAACAGCGAAGAGAATAATAAATCAAATCACGAAGAGACTGAAGGAAAAAAATGTATTGCTCAGTGACTTGATCGGTCTCAGCAAACAATCACCCGAGGAGGCTAAGCAAGCAGGAGGAGCATGCCCCAAGTCATACATCGCGCGCATTCTCGAATACCACGGACATTACGGCATGTTGTAGAGAGCCCAGTGCCCACCCAGTCAAAAATTATGACCATTCGTGGGCTAGGAATATTAGGCGGTGCACGCTGAGCCTCTCCCAGCCCGAGGGCCTCGTATTCTGGGTTCTGGGGTGCGTCTTCCTTTCGAGGCGTAGCGCCGCGCCCGCTCTAAGTCTTCTTATCACCTTTAATTTCCGCCGCCGAGGGGAAGCGCAGAACGCTTCGAAGCTGAACGCGGAAGAGCATCGGAGTGAGATATGTATCAGAGCGCTCGCCGTTCAGAGCAACCAACCAAGCACACAGTGTCAAAGCAAACCAGCGGTGTTTGTGAATCAAATTTCCCATTACGCGCAAGGGGACTTCCAATTCCGAGGCTTCGCGTCATCATCAGCGTCATAAGAGCATGAATTCCACGATCCATCACGCACACGGGCGACGAGACGCCTGTCGAACATCCACTCGGCCTGCGCAAGCAGACGGAAATGATACAGGTTCTGGTCGAGCCTCCAGGAATGGAAGAGCGGTTTCCATGCTCAGGGAGGTGGGCCTCGTATCTAACACACTAAAAAGCTATCACCCTCTGCGCACCGCATCACGATCGGGGACGTCCTCGGGAGGGGTGTGCACAACTACGCTTGAAGCACAAATGCGCGGCGACCGTCTGGCCACGAATCCATCGAGGGCGCAAAAACGCTATCCCACACGCCCAATGATTAAAATTCGAATGATTGCCTCTGCGCTTCTTTTTCGCCCAGACAAAAGAGCAGGCAATGCCTTCGGGAGATGCACAAAAATCGAACCCTCGGAGCGCTGCCTGCCCGCTTCCCATCAAAATTTAATTATCAGAGACGGACAAGAGGCGGAGGCCGTTTTCATTATGCGCCTGGATTCGCGAAGGTGATCGCACTTAAGCGTCAGCGGCCACGGAGAAGTGGGTTGGCTGGTTGGTTGGTTAGGTACTTAAGTAGGTTGGTGCGTAAGTTGGTGTGCAGTTGGATGGATAGACGGCGTTCTCTATGCCAGCTAGAATGACCCCAGTCAACTTCCGACGAGAATCCGGATCGGGTAAAAACGCTAAAAGTTTCAGATTCGTTTCAACGTACATCCAAAATGAAGAAAAAAAGACTTTTCAAGGCAGAGCAAGCTCGCAAGCGCAACGGCGAACGTAAAGGCCACAGTGAACTTGACTCACTCACAGACCCAACGGCCGACCCAATTGAACCAAAGGAGTACCTGAACGCAATACAATTTAAACTTTAAAGCAAAGGCTTAGGACATACCGAATAATATCGCATCAATCCAAGACTGATTGCTGGCTTCCTCAGTTCGAGCGCTGATACAACTGATACGCTGATAGATGATGCGCAGGCTTTCAACTTCAATATCATAAATCCAAATATGACAAGTAAGTTAGAGAAAGACGAAGAAAACTGAATGACAGCGTGGAAGGGAAAGGAACGAGTGTATGATACCCACCTCGCGTATCACTACCTTCTGTGCGATCTATCCACCCCGACCTGTCTGTTTGCTGTTTGCATGCTCATCGGAGGATGGACGACGCGTCTGACCGGAGAAAAATAACTCCATCGATGACAATGAGTTGGATGGATGGGTATGAAGCCGACCCACTAGCCATCCCATCTTCAGTAAGCTTCAAGTGACTTGGCGATCCACGATCCACGAATCCACTGTAATGGAGGATAGTGAAGCCGAACACGAACACCAGCACGCACAATTTGCGTCGACTCCAGGATCTGCATAGCGCGAACCGAGCGAGCGAGGAATCAAAGAGAACCTTCAAGCTTCAAGCTTCAAGCTTCAAGCTCCAAGAGCCATCGGGCGAAGAGCAGTGAAACCCAAGTTCGCCTGGACCCTGATGACAAAAAAACCCAAAAAGTCAGTTATTGACGAGCGTCAGATTCTTGAGGTTTTTCGTTTTCATTTTCTCGCGCGAAAGGGTATCTAGCCAAACTCTATGTAAAACAGCGGCACGCCTGCAAGGTTTACGCGTTGGCGGTTGATGTGCGAGTCCCACGGGGAATGGTTTGAACGCCGGGGCATGTCCAATGCTAAGTAGTTTAACTGAACGAAGGGGTTTGATAACATGCGAGGGCGATGCAGAAGCGAGAAAGACTACACGCAAGATATGTTATATCTATGAGTCGGTCAATAAAATCATTGGATTTGAGCAACACATCGAGAGAGAGAGTCGACGCACCAACATGGATAGGCCGAGTGATGGATGGAGGAGCAATTCCGGAGATACGTAAATTGAATAGGCAGTAAATCTCCAGATGTGCCTTACGAAAGTCTAAGAGAAGGTGAAAACCTTCGATTTGGAGGAGACGAACGGATATAAGTATCACGTCGGTCATTCGTTCTCGTTAGTTGAGTTGCAGCACATATAAATATAGAATGTGTTCAATTGGTTTGCAAAAGCACAACGCGGCCACTAACTGGCATTGGCAGGCAGCTCGCAAGCACGGATATGGACAGAGCGGTTCATCACGGTTCGCGGGTGTGAGTTGACAGAACGAACCCCTCAAATCAGAGATCCGGATCGACAGGAGTGGTTTATATACGTTTAGCTCGTTTGGAATCAAGGAAAGGCCTTTTGCTTGTGGCATGCTATTTCATGTGCGAGGGGAAGGTCGCGAAGTTCGACCGCAGCATCTGGGGGCCTTTGCGCGCATAACTTCTGACTGCATCCAGAGGGCCAGAGCAGAAGGTTCAAGACAGAAGGCAGAAGGAGGGTGCAAGCGGGAGCCGTAGCTGGGTATTTTGGACGCGGCCTGATGGACGTCCGAGCTTCCTTCCAAAAGTAACACAAAGGTCGACTTCCTCGAGGATATGCGTATCAGTATGACTTTCGGCGTGCGTAGTGTGTTCCTGGCGGGGTGAGATGGGTGATAAGGCGTGCTCAATTCGTATCCGCTGTCCTGTCGGGCAAGTGACCTTTTAGTCAGAGCGCAAGGTGCCTTTGTCAGATTGTTTCCCCCAGGGCCTACAGCCAAGGTCACGGAGAGGATGGGAGAGTAAGCAAGACATGGGCGATGCACAAACGCGGGTTCGGCAGTCGATGTGCTTGGTTCTATTTGTGAATGCGCACGTGATGCATCAGGTGACGTATTGCGCCTTCGCTTCTGTCAGCAAACTGATCCTTGCTTCGGCAACTTCTGAAGGTGTAACGTACATATGCTTCCTCGACTCTCATCTGTCTTTGCTTCCCGACTCCCAACATCTCTCTCCTTCGCGTTCTTCTCCGCACAAACGGCGTCTTCGTCTACCCTCTCTGACCACCAGCGCTTTAAGATGAGCGTCAAGCAACTCGTTGAGGTCGGTCAAGTCATTTCAAATCTGATTACTGCAGCCGCTGAACTTCTTGTGATTTTCAGGAGAGCATCACCGCGAACAAGGTCGTTATCTTCTCCAAATCATACTGCCCATACTGCAAGAAGGTCAAGGCGCTCTTCGCCGAGAAATTCCCCGACGTTCATCCTACGATCTACGAGTTGCGTTGGCGCTTCGTTGTTATCGTCCGATAGATTTCACGGGCTTATCAGAGTTTTTCGGTTTGATTTAGGCTTGACGAAAGAGAGGAAGACGGCTCGGCCATCCAGGAGTACCTCTATCAGAAGACTGGCCAGCGCACTGTGCCTAACGTCTTCATCGGTGCGTTATCACAACCCTCGTTTTCTTTCGTTTCCATTGACTCGGGCATTGTTACTAATATAGGCGCTACCCATATCGGAGGTCAGTCTACCGGTCGTTGCACGCATGGTTTTTGTTGGGTTCTGACGTTTGCTTCTCGGTACAGGAAACGATGATACCCAGGCGTCTTTCAGGAGCGGAGAACTTGTAAAGCTGGTCACGGCGTGAGGATATGTTGGCTCGCTTCACCGGGAACATTCATGTTGATTCAGACTTTTTCATTCGTCGATGAAGGATTCCGACGGCGCCGCGTCTTTAGGTCTTTTGGTTCATAAATTTAGATGGATTTTGTATGCTTTAAATATACCATTGCTCACTCAGCGGATGTAGAGTACACAAGGAGCTTTGCGCATATCGCACCATAAGCTTTTCGTTCAGGCATCAACACATCATACCAGTACGTACCCAGAAAAGACGGATCCTCGCAAAAACGCCGCAAAAACGGATCACAAGTGTTGTCCGTTCCGTGTGCGATAAGATCTGATAAGATCTTTGCGTGATGTTCGGCAATCTTATCGCTTCCCTTTCTAAGCGTGGGCGTCACGCCACGTCGTCTCTGATCCATTTGCTCACCGTCACCGTCATCGTCTTCATCCATCTCGTCCACCACCACCGTTCAGATTCCTGGCCAACCGCCATAGCCCCTTCGCGACATCAGCAGGCCTGAATACTCTGTGAACATCTAAGCATACACACACCAAAATGGCCCGCGCACATCGAGTAGCGCTAACAGCGACCATCATCGCCGTCGCGTATTTCCTAACACTCTTTGGTTTCCTCTCGGTGCCCCTGTTGGACGATGCAGTTGCGGTGCAGATTTTACCTGTGGTGCGTGGTCTATCTATTCTCTTTATTCGCAGAACTACGGACTCACGATATGATGGCCTTCTTCTCTGCACCTCAATTGACCGACGACTGACGACGCATCGGACCGCTGCGCGTCATCGGAATTGTGGATGTTTCGTCCTTGTTCTTCTTTTCCTTTCTCCGTCGATCCTCTGCGCTGCACGAATCTGAATCTGAACGATCTAAACCTCCGCAAAACGAAAACGACTACGGAATGGAACGAACGGAATGAACGAAACCCGAATCGACTGCGAAACGAACGAATGTAATGGACGAACGAACGAATGGATGGAAATGCACGAACGCATGAACAGCTACCATGGTGGCTCCTCGTCTCATTCGGCTCGTACTGCCTCTGGTCTATCGGTTTGGGCCTGGTCACTCTGCGCGAGTGTCCCGAGGCGTATGATGAGCTGCTTGGAGTGAGTCGGCGATCCTTGTCTACTTCTTTTTCTGCTTCTGTTTTCTGTGTTTCGCGATTTCTGTCTTCTTTCCCTTCCCTTCCCTTCATGTCTTCTTTATTCCACCTTTTCATTCTGTCATTCGCTCGTCAGTCAGTCTATCCGTCCGTCGGCTCGTTCTTCTTTCCTTCTCTTCCTTCTTTCCTTCGTTCTTCTTCCCTCTTTCGCCGCCCTTCTCTTGTCAAAGTTCAGCCTATTGATTCTACCCCCGCGTCTTCGCGTCTCCTCCTTCTCGTCATATGCGCAGGGCATGTCATATGCGTGCCCCATATGAGATGGATCATGGTGTGCCTATTATCCTGCGGCTCGCCGCTGTCTTTATATTTCCCTTTCTCTCTATAAATCTAAGGCCTGGTCTGGGGCTGGGGCCTGCCATCTCTTGGAACGCCCACATCTTCGAACTTTGATCGAAATCTCGAAATCAAAAAACATACCATCTATCTATCAGGGACCGCCCGTTTATTCCTTCCTTTTCCCTGTTCCTTTTCCTTCCTTGTTTCCTTTTTCCTTTGTTTATTCCCCCCATCTCTTCCTCGTCGACTCCGCTTCCGACACGGGACGCAGATACGTAGCGACGGTGGTTTTTACTCCCTATCACTCATCTATCACCTATCTATCATTTCGTCTTCTCGTTCGCCTTCGCCTTCTCGTTCTCCTTCGAGTGTATTCCCTTTATCCGCCTCCACCTATCTTATATCTACCTATTCTATATTCTGTATCATTGGTTATTGGACCCGGTGCGCAGCTGCGGCGCCACCCTGCGCCATCCAGGATTGACGATTTGACGATTCGCGGTTCACGATTCAATCGCCAATCGTGATTCGGGCTCGGGCACCCTCGAGATCTGTGTGGATAGGTGGGGCGGGCCCAGGTACAAGCCAATAGAATCCGCTTTTTGCTATTTCCTTTTTTACTACACTACGCTACGCGCCACTACGCGCGCAAAGGCGGCGGTTGTTTTATTTTGGCGGCCTTGGTTTTCCTTGCCTTTTTCTGTGATCTTCCTTTTCTCTGTTCTTTTTTCATTTTCTGCATGTCTGCGAAACGTATGAGCTGATGTCATTTCTTCCTCGTCTATTTTGTTTAGGAAATCGCGGAGGCAAAAAACGAGCTGAGGGCGCGGGGTGTCACTGTAGATTGATGGATCGTCAAATTCAAGGGTTTCTTCAGGCTCCAAGATATTGACAAGGGATGTACTTAATATTCTGTCTCGAAAATTCCACCCTTGCTGTTCGCCTATACTTTCACTACTTACTTATCAGTGGACTCTTTTCCTCGATTATAATTATAGCTTTTAAATTCTCAGCGCCAATGCCAAGGGCGAGGCATGCCTAAAAACGCTCCCGCGAAGTCCCTCAGCGAGTGCTATTCTTATCCGTTCATTCATATTCGTTTTTGAGTGTTTCTGTCTTTGCGCTGTAGGTAATCCCAAACGCCTAATACCCCGAACTCATGATATACCGAACACCACCTAATACAAAGGCGATATCGGTGAGTACTCTACAATGGATAGGCCACATGTTCCTTCACGTTCCCGGATAAATCATGATCAGTTTGGGTTCGCTGAGTGGCGCGTGAACGCCAGTGTGCTATATGCGTGGATTGGGGGAACCCTGTTTTCTGTGATGGTTCGTCATATGTTTGCTTTGTAGCGTATATGGCAGGCTGGCGCCCACAGCGCACTTGCCGCGACGCGACTCCACCACACGCTCTTCTTTTTGCAGTTTCTGTGAAATTGCCTATCGCGTATATGCACACCCTTCTCAGTTCAGATCTTACCGGTTTCTTTACGGGTAATAGGCCTCGCTCAGCTAATGCTTATCGCTTCACTTTTAGGACCTGTTACTCATGCCTGATGGTCGCTCGATATACATACGAGTACACCCACCAGCCAGCAAGCAGGCTATATTTACAGCACACCCGCATACGCGCTCGCCGCTGCTGCCTGAATCGATACAGAATTCGCATTACTCCCCAATGACGACATTCTTGACGACTCGAGCCGAGGGACACGTTTGTAACTTGTAGGTATCTTTCTTCGGCCTCGCGTTCTGTTCTTCTTTCTGTTCTGGTCTGTCCGTGGACTGTTCTTGTCTCGCAGTTATAGTTCTGTCAACCTGCGACGCACTCGCGATTGGCTTTGGGCTTTTAAAACCGCAAAACCGCTCGGCCGCGTAGATTTCTCAGGACGATTTCGGGACTCTAAACGGGGACAACATCCTTACTGCATACTTTTGAATTCATTCTGCCTTGCACAGCAGCTATGTATGTTTGTACGTAGTGCAATTGCTCTGCTGGCGGCCTGCTCTCTGGCATCTCTGCGTCGGGGTTCCCAAACGCAATTGATTCTGAGCGGCTTGCGCAAATCAACATATCGGCGGTTAAAAAAGTGATTCAATGCCCTTATTCTATTCCTATTCTTTTTTCTATTCTATTGCTGCGCTGTGAGCCGACGAGGGCGTGGATTTATTTTGTGATTTGTGAAATGTGAATCGAGTGAGTTCGTTCGGATTTTTTCTTGGACTGGCTTTGGTCAGATCTAGGGTGTAGCAGGCCGTAGGACAACTGGCAGGCTATGCCGATCGGTTCTGAAGCTAGTGTCAAAGGCGCGCTGCTATACCAAATGGCATTGCAAGTCTGGAGGCCCGACGCTCGGACTGTTGTGCGCAGCAGGGCCTGCTTTAGGACATTGAGCGGGCCCGGGGGGGAGAAGGTTCAGTCGTCTACTCGAGCATATCATGTAGGGCGTTTGTCTAAGGGTCGCTAGTACCCAGGAACATGTGGCTTGTCAGAAATCTATGTACTCTATAGGGTAGACCCTCCTCATCTCCATATACTCGACCAGATAGATGCGATGGGCTTTCGGGATTTGGAATATGGTCCTTTTGGTTTTTCTGAACGGTTTGTTTGCTTTGGTTCTTTGGTTCGCCTTGTTTTGATCATGGCAAGATCAGGGAGGCTTATCGTTCGTTAACCTGGTCTCCCAATCCCTGACCTAAGGGACTGCCCCCCACCCGACGCTCCCACCCAAAACTTGAACCCTTGCTTATTGATGTGATTATTCCGTAAATCAATACGAAATGGAAGCCCCTTGTCCCTACGTAAGCCCTTCCTTCCCCCTGCCCACAGTTCGCATCATCTGCGCATGTATGCATGCTATGTGGGCACACAGCCGAGAGTTGATAGTGATTTCGGTGTTAAATCCCCACCCACCACGCCAGTGACTCATTTCCACGAGTGAATTTTCCCCATACCGTACTATTAGTATTAGGCGTCCATCTGCGTTGCCTAAAAAGGCGCGACAAGGCGACAGTCTAATTTGCTTCCGTGCATAAGCGACAGACAACATCTCGACATTATGAAATTGTTGCCTAGTTTCGAGCCTTCGCCTTGACGTCATGCAACCTTCACTTGAGGAGACGGTGTGTCTGCGCCTGAAGCCCGAGGGTGGTGTTTTATTTTTATTTTTGCACCTTTTTTTTTGGGGGTCGGGATATGTTGTTTCCGTGAGGCGTGGAAGAAGTTCGCACTGGCGAGTCGCTCCATCGTCTGCTGGGATGCTAGAAGGTTGGCTGGTTGCATTCCCTTCTGGCACGGTTGTTTCGCCGGTTTTATGGTCAGCATATCCTCGTAAGAAGCTGATGTTATCTGTCTGATTCTGTCAAAGTGAGCGCCAGCTGAGGGCCGTGAGCACTGAGGATGCCTCGTTGAAACTTGAAGCTCGTGAAAGCCATGATTATGCATCGAGATGAGTATCCGACCGGGTAGTACAGCTTCCGGAAAGTCGCTGATTAATTCCAACTACATACACATAAGTAGTGTTAGTAGACTACGGGTTAATAGAGGTTACTTATGGGTTGCGAGAGGTGTGCTAAAAATAACTTCGATAACCACGCAACTTTCTTCACCTTTCAAGTCTTTCAAAGACCGTAGATCGCGTTTTCAAAACTACGAGGCATCGTTATTGTTGAGACCGAAGGTAGTTATTGCTAGGAATCTTGAAAGAATCGTCATCTGGTGTCTGTCTGCCGAATACTTCTGTTGATTGAATATTTCTCACGCTTAACACCGCCATTTCTTTCGGTTTCGCGCAGATATTTGGTCTTGAAGGCCAGCTACGCAGTTAATTAATCAAAAACTTCTCTTTTAAGCAGTATTAAAGATCGCCATCTCAGAACTCCAACCCAAAAATTTGGCGCCAAACTTGCAGGAGTATGCGGTATGGGTAATTGCGGACGTATGGGTTACGGGTTGCAATTCCCCACCCACCAAGTCAGTAGATTGATTTTTCTATGGGGTATAAAAGATTATTAATTATTGGTTATGAGAAGTACCGGGTAAGAGGGGTTCGACTGTATATCGCATTCAATTGAGCAGTGCTGCCCGACTTGCTGAAAAACTCTGGAAATAAGTAATTTGCTCACCCTCCTGCTCGTATTCTAAAAGCGTCGACGAGCAGACACGCTCCATGGTGCTTTTACGCATATAAAGCACTGCGCCACGCATCAGTGGGTGCGCGCGTGCCCCTTGAACGCTTTAAGCGCTGGGAAAGCCTTACCTAAACCCATCAAATGTTCGCCAAGCCACGACAAGTTCGTCGGCTTGTCTCTGGATTTTCAACATCTTCGAACTGTATTCTTTTGAGTTATCTTTGAACCCCAGCTTTGGGGCACCTGGGATCCCTAATAAACACCAGTACTTCCAATTCGCCAAATCGAGCGTGGAGAACGCGTGTGTAGGCGCACACCACCCGCTCTAGAATTGCCCGAAAGGTCAAATCAGGTTGAACTATTTATTTGCGGTGTTAAACGAACAGGCTAACCAAATGCTGGCGTCGTATGGAGCCACTGTTGAAACGTTGAGGAAGCGTTCATAGGGAATGGATCTGACCGCTGGTAAGTCCTTTCAGCCGATTGCAGACGTTTGCTTTCTGAACAGAGTTCAAGTTCGTTTCTTCAAAAGTGTGGTCCGAGAAAATAGGCATTCTTGACTAGATACATTCTTGCCTCTGACAGAGAAGCTGGCTGGAAACCTTCGTGCTTGTCTCGATTGGGGCTCCCATAGGACTTCTCGCTGACATGCAAAGGGGAGTGGCATTGTGGGAGAACAAAGTTCACCCCCTCCATTGATTCGTATCCTCACCCAACAACTCTGGTCCCATCTTATATCATCTTATATCTTTCTTGATGCCAGCGGACACACAGGAAGGTACGCATCAACAGAGTAAATTCACAGGTCCTGCTAGTCAACAGACAGCTGCAGATGTCGAAAAGACATCATTCATCAGGCATATGTTCTTATTCCCAGACGAGCTCCCTATCATACTCCCGACATCCTCAATATGTCTGTGTCTCTAGGAATTAATGATCGAAAGAATTAGAATCGCAGTTTGTCTTGTCATGATTGAATCAGAGAAGCGGTATGTATGTTTGTCGATCTAGATATCGATATCCTCAACTGCTCTTTTCCTTAAGCGACTTTTGTTTTTCTAGAATCCCATGGCCAGGCGTCCGTCCAGCTGAAATTACGCAGTGCATGTGTTAGTCCCCGGGCCCCTTCGAACGCGTACGTCGCGTCAGCTGCAGGGGTGATTCTACGTCTGGAAGCCGCTGAGAAGAGCGCCGGCCCCACCTGTCCATAAGGTCGGCGCCGCGACGACCTACGAACGAACGGATCTGAGTGCTCCTGTATATCTATGATATTTCTTTCTAGAACATCCACAGAACTTGGTCGCGGGTCGAGTCAACGCGACTGTATTGATGCTGTAAAGGTCGGTCTGTCTCCTTTTATCTTGATGGGGGTGCGATACTCCATTTATTATTTTACTCGTTTTCCCGTTGTCTCTCACAGTGCCTCCCTTTTGTAAGTTCTATTTGCGCAGAGAGAGATATAGTACTGATATACCACGACTCCGTCTTGGCAGATGCGATGCTAGCAGAGGGTCTCCTAGGGTCTCCCAGAGCCACAATCAGAAATCAAATCGGGGACGTGGTGAGGTCTGAGGTCTATACAACCTGTGAGAACGCTGCTTTGTACTGTTTTTGCGCAACTGATTCTTCCGTGAAGCTATCGGGCCATGCCACATTTTAGTTGGATATCATGTCTATCTGTCATCGATTGTACTTTTCTGATCGTTCCTAACGACAGCAGTTTTTTTTTCCAACTCTGTGCATGGCTGTCGGTAATCGTGAATATCGTATACAGTACTCTAGAGTAGGAATCTGGATTTCCGACTATCTCAGAGATGTTCTTAGTTCCCCCTGTTTGTGTTGGGCGATGTACAGTTGAACTGCCATGCAAGGTTTTTAATCTATGCTAGTTTGAGGACAAGTGAGCTCATAGTTTTGCGTTGGAGTGTTCCGCTGCAGCAGGTAAATTGCCGTGCGATTAAATACGGATTGCAAGATTCCGTTTTGTGGGGGGGAATTAAGCGGGTTTTGACACTCGAAAGTGAGTACGAATAAAATTAAAGTTATCGATTCTTGATTACAATAGCCCTGTTCCTGCGCTCGTGCATTCGAGCCTATCATACGTGCGTAAGCACGAAGTCGCCACGCGATTATTTTGTTTTAAGATTCTACTATCGAAAAACTATCCCGAAAGCATTGACAAGTAATGTGAAAGATATGGCGAGAAGTCCGTTGGATATGATTAGAACACTACCCGCGCGCATGTATGGTATGGTACCTTGGGAGTCCGAGAAAAATGGCAAGGAAACTGTCCATTGACAAAAAGCCGAAATGCGTCATAGATAAGCGAAGAACGAACGTAGTAAAAGGAGAAAATAAGGCAGCTAGACGCCGAGGAATTCGCGCGCGGGGCGTTACTTCGTTCCATCAACCTTTGTCTGCAAGCCCGGAAAGCTGTGAAGTCTTCTGCCGTTCGCAAGGCGCGATGCGGGGACAGTCAGATGAGTGGCACCGCCGCCCCCGGGGTTCCCTCGTCCCATGCTAAGCTGCATCTGGCCGAACTCTGAGGCTAGGTCGTATACGGTCGCCGGGCGCGACATGGGCGGGGTCGAGGCGGGGGTCAGAGACCTGGTCGGGAAGAGCATCGGGCTGCTCCTCCCAGGGAAGGCGATCATGGGCATCGTCGCGGCCATGTTGAGCATCCCCGCGCTACTCGCCATCGAGCCCATGGGCCTGAGCTTCCGCGCGTTCGGCGCCGCGGTCCCTGTCGGCTCAAGGAGTTTCTGCAGCGCGAGCAAACAGAGGAAAGCATCGTTGCCCGAGTTGTGTAGGGCGCACTGTGGGAGGATCAAGGGAGGGACTTGTTGGGCCTTCTCTGTGCCCGAGGTATTCAATGGAAGGGGCAGTGTCAAGGAATATAGGAGATTCTCGAAGGACAGGCTGGAACCAGAGAGCCGCGCCTTGTCACTCATAGGGTCCTGCATGACTCCACGCTGGCCGTTGGAGTACAACGCGCGCTCGTAGACCATGGTATCAATGATCAGCATGTTATGGGGAATTTCTAACCGAGAGTTTGGACAGAAACATGGTGAGTGTCAAACATACTATTAGGGCCCCTGAGGGAACATATGGGGTTCTTACTTATTTTCATTTCCTCCAATCGCGCGAGGTTCCCGTATATATTGTGACCCACTAGAACGAGTTGATTTGGAGTCGTCTCTGAATCGGGACTGGCTAGACTACTGCAAACCAGTTCAGAGGTCTCAATGGCGATATTGGGGTACAGGAAAATGTGATGACGAACCTAATCACAGATTGAATAATCTGCGGTAGTTTGATTTTTGGAATGACCTGACTTTCGCCGAACTGAAGATGGAGTCAGACACACTTAAAATACTAGCAAATACGCCATCGTTTTGCGTACCACATACTAGAAGGAGAAACAGAGTTGGTGTTTAGTTGTATACAGATCACTGGATAAACTTAGACCTACCTGCCATGGGTGGTTCGGAGAGTATTTATTGATGACTTTGTCAACGTATTCGGCAACGATGTAATGTCCCTTTCTGAATTGGCCATAGGATGAGAGATCAAAGGCTAATAATGAATTGCAAATCACTGACCGGTAGTTGGTATCAGGAATAGGTGGCCAATGTCCCAGCCTACCAAAAATTGAAGATAGATACATGATGGGATCGGAGCCATAGGAACAGCTTGCACTTACGCTTCCAGATGTGCACACCGTACTGCCGCATATCCCCACTCCAGCACACTCTTTTCGTTTCGTTCGCTCACCTCGAAAGAAATTGCCAAAAAGGTTTTATCTCTCTTTTCCCAGATTCCTTTTATCGCTTTGGGATCACCCATTTTGACACGCGCTTTGATCGCAGATAGTAGCACTGCTGGGAGAGTGCTATGCAGCTTCTTGTAGGACGAGTAATCAGAGACATTGCGCAGGTGGCGACTGGTCGTCTCGAAAGGGGTGATTTGGAGAATGTTGGGAGCCTGAGGAAGAGTCTCCCCGAACCTACCCAGAGCGGTATTAGCGTCCTAGTCCTCGAGGTCCTCAGAAAACATCGACAGGGGCACATACCTGGTCTTGATCATCTTAAGGAAAGCACCAATATAGTTGAGACGCGTAGTAATGTGTGCTCTGCCTGACAGTGCATCTGTTACGGTGATGACAGGCCAGGAAAAAGCCAGGAACTCTTCAAACGTTTCGAACAAGTGCCCCCATGATCGGTCATACCTATGAGGGCAGAAAAAGTAGGGTCAGCCTTGCGCCCACAATCCACAAGATGAATGTGCTCACCATGGGATGTTATATATCTGGAAATAGCCCATATATGCGGAGTAAATCTGCAAAATTAGTGTTCAGGCAACCGCCACGGTGGCATGCAGAGAGTGGCGCACAGAGTGGAGGTCGTATTCCCAACCCTTGGGGTCGACAAGCGTGAAATCAGCCATAACGGATCGTCGCGGTCGTGGGCGTTAGAGAGAAAGAGAGAAGGACGCTGGAGGAAGACTGAGAAGCCAAATGGAGGCACGGACGGGGAAGGCTTACGCGATGAACAGGCCAGCGGCCAGCCTCGCCGCGAAGAAGGTTCCCCGGCCAACTGTAACCGTCATTAGTATCACCGCCCAACGACCTACTAGCGCCCCCAATGCCCCTCAATCCATCCTGATGATATGCTCAATTAAGCTCTGCCATCGGCCGGACTGGTTCTTTAGTGTGCCAAAGCGCGTTCGGAGAGCCTTTGTCGCGATCTACGTTTCATATTCTCGTCGCAAATTGGCGGGGTGGACCTATTTCGACGTTCGGGACGCGATTTAAGGCAGCGAGGAGGACTTTTGGCAAATGGTGGTGGTTGGCGTTCAGAAATTATCTCCGTCGAGCACCGTGTCAAACAACGATCATCGGTCTGCATTCTTCACTCCATCGGCCTGAACATTATCAGATCCCACAGGATTCAACTCCAAAAAACTCTCCAAAGTGCAGACCCTGTAACTCAAATCCTCTTGCGAAGCCTATCGCTTGAGCTCAGTGATGTCGATGATGCAGAATGAGATTGACAATTGTGCATCGAATTGATGTGGAATAAGTTGGGAATAACGTCTGCATTGGCAACTTATGCGCGCTCGAGAACGCATACAAAATTGTCTGGCCGAAATGCTTCGATTGTATGCGCTTTGCTACAGCGGGATTTGGCAGACAAGTTAGAATTTGGAGGAAGCTCCAGGTTCCATTCCCCAACAGAAGACAGGTCGTCGCCAGAAAAAAATAAGTCATATTATCTGGCCTGATTTACGGTCACAAGTACCAGTATAAGAGAAAGACAATCCATGCATTTCGTATTTTATATCATCATCCACGCAAAAACAAACAATACATCCACGATTTATACGACAAGGTATTCATCAGCAGTGACGAATGCATCAACAGAATACTCTGGCGAGCTATCGCCGTTGATCTTGTCAACAGCAGCAACGGCGATACCAGCCAAACTGCCTTGGCCAATGAAGGATACTTCGACAGGGAAAAAGGCTCCCACATCCACTCCGCCAACGTTGAAGATGAGAGAGCCTGTCTTCGACTCGTCGGAAGGAGAGATGACTGGGATAGACCAGGCCAATGAGTGCGAAGATGGGTCGAGGGACCATTCGCCGGAGTGGGACGAGACAGTCGGGTAGGAGCCGTCGCTGTAATTCATTTCGACATTAACAACAGCTTAAATGCGAGAGGAAAGTTGCTTACGGAAGGGGTATAGAAATTACAACGTCGTAGAGAGTGACGTTCTCGTTTTCAAGCTCATATTCGATGCTGACCTCGCATGTGCCGTCATTCGATGGTGATGGCCAGCAGTTGACTGTGCGAGAAGTTGTCGGTCAACGATGCATAAATAACAAGAGGCCTCAAGAAACTTACTTGACAAAGGTACATTACTCTCGTCTGTACCAGCATATCGCCACTTCAGAACAGCTAAGCTCTGTCCCACAGGGAAGGCTCTTGAGCTATCCTTCAACGCAACGACACGGGGCTGACCCGGAACGAATTTTGCGACATTGGGATGCTGCTTGAACTGCAGGTGAGATCCACCAAACTCTGTCTCAGGCGATACAAGGGTGATCTTGAGGTGTGCATTGGCGGGATCGGTGACTTGCAGATTCATGTCTCCCTTGAGCTCCATCGATTGGACGCCTCCATCGCGAAGGATAGAGAGTGAAATCGACTCCTTGATGATGATGTGGACACTGGGGAAACAAGTATTGAGGTTAATCGGTGGACAAGTGGAAATGATAAACATACCTCTGTGCCTCCACCTCAGGTAGGCTACCCCTGCCGCTAACTTTTTGCACTGCATGTTGCTCAGGAGTTGCGTGTACGGGCGTCGAAGGTTCAGATATATGCGCAGGCGCCAACACACCGGCGCCAAGAGCATCCAACAATTCTGCCTGCTTCGTCTTTTTTGAGCCGAGCTTCATGCCGCTGCCCTTGAACGCAGGGGCCCGAGCAGCTGTGGAGGAAGGCGCCGATGTGAGGCGAGAGGTCGATGAAGTCGAGATTTCTGGAGCCTCAAAGCGAGAAACAGGAGAGTAACCGCTGGCGCCGCCTCCGAGATAGCTGCTCCCTCCGCCTCCACCTCCTGCTGCGCGTCGTTGCTGTTCCCGGCGTTGCATTTCCAGTTGTTTGGCCCGGCGCTTGAGTTCCTCTTTGGCTTCTGCTTCTTTGTTCTATCAGTGCCGTAAGTTAGCGTCAGGCCCACCACCATATGACACGTCTAACTCGTACCCTTGCAATGATCTCCTGGATCTTCTCTTCGTGACTTTCCATCTCCAGTATGCTGCGGACCTGCATCAGGTTGATATTTTCTCTGTAACCCAATGAGACAATTTCATCGAAAGCGCCTAAGAGCTCAAAAGCGTTCTTCAGAATCTCCCGTTCATCTGCGCTGCGGCACATATCTGACACGACACGGGCGAAGAGATGTAGGGTGTCGATGTCTTGCAGGATGTTCGATGCTTTGTTCGTGATCAAGAGAATGTAGAGATCTTCCAATGGCTGATACACGTATCGAACGTCTGCTGTTTCAACCGAGGTGTGCTGGGTATTCGTTGGGATGAGTTTCGGGAATGAGGCTAGGAGAGATTCGATTCTAGTTCGCGTCATATCGCGGAACTGACGCGAGATAACGGCTATAGCGCAGAATTCGCAGTTAGCCCATCATGTTTCCAATGCGTGGGGTATCGAGCTAACCTTTGCCGCCCTTCGTGCATATTGAAGCTGCTAACACAACCTGAACGAAACAAATGTGTTATCAGCGATATTGGCTCCAAAATGGTATTGACTCGCCATTATTTTTTGGAGTTCTATACACCTCTGCGCGTTTGTTAGACTTCTGGCCTTCGATGTTCTATGGTTCGAAATATACAAAGCGGTGGAAGCGGCTCAAGGTCTGGTATCTAATACCTATTAACGCTTGTACGTGTCATGAATTTGCATCAGGGCAGGTCATCACGTGCAAAGTTCTAATTATCCCACGGGTACTACGTCTAAGTGTGCCAGCCAATTTGAAGGGCTTCGAGTTGAAAAGGCTTGAAAGACGATTATAGTTATAGAGGTGAGTTCAAAAACTCTACATCCGATAGAAGGACCAAGTTTTCTCTGCCCAAATACGGAAAATATTCATCGAGCCGTCCAGACCGGCACGATGTCCGAATTCAGCAAGCCGAATCCAAGTTTAACGACGACAAGAAAAAGCTCAGCACCGGACATATCTGTCTCTGTGATACAGGATAGATAGGATAGAAATTTACCCTGCTTCTTGCTCATAAATTCTCCGAACGCCAAGTGACCAGCCGCGAAGCTGAACTGTCATTGCAATCATTTATGCGCAGAAGGGCGTCGAGCAAGGTTTCATTTTGTATGGGAAAGATGTGTGTATTTTTGAGCAGACAATAGAGAATCGGTACGGTACATATTTGGAATCTCCAGCTCAGTCGTTCAAAAACTATATGACCGGCTCATCCTCCTGGATCCATCAGAATCATCCATATAAACCAGGAGTACTCGTTCAAAAGGTGGAGCAAAATTTTCTCTGTCGTTCTCATGTCAAGGCAAAGCGGGTTACTGACCAACCTATACACTAAGCCGGGCAACTAGCATAGCATACATATTGCGCTCACGATTACTAGCAATCGTTCAAGATTTTAGACTTTGGGCATTCAAAATTTCATCCTCAAGTTAGAACAGACAGGGAAAATGATAGGATATCCTCATGGTGCCCTATTGGAATACCATGTGGAACTCGCCTGCGCGGCGGATAATTAGGTGGCCCATCTGATGATGTGTGTGCGGTCCTCACTGTGCCCAAAGTCCAGCATTATTAGTTGGTCTTAAACTGGCAGTAATTCTCCAGATGTACGGTGAATTTGGTCAAGTTACGACCGACTGTCGCGGTGAATGGTGATCAACCCCAAACAAGCTACGCCGGCGGAACAAAGGGATACCATACCTATTTTCAGAATTATACTCAAATGATTTGAATGGTGTCAAGTCAGTGAGCGTTACGCAAGGAAAGTGAACTCGAATGAGCCAGTCCTCCAAGATGAAGATCTTCAAGCGTGTCAACAGGATATCTCAGTTCGTACACCATACAGAGCCATCCTGACTGAGGTTTTTTTTCTTCGTTGTAGATCAAGATTTATTCAGGCCTATATGTGGTTACGACTATAGCAAGGAACAGCCGTGAGAGGTAGCACCCAGTGGCATCCTGGAAGTATGATTACATGTACTCTACAATCGTTGGATTAGTAAATAGCCCATACTAATGGTGAGCTTCGTAAAATGTTTCTGGCTTTCTTTGAAGTACCCCACTTTTGTGATCCCTTTATATCGTGTCTACCTGCGAACAGGCCCGTAAGTCTTAATTTTAAAAGATAGTGCACCCCCGGGAAGGCGTCAAAACCACGGATTGTTATGCCGTACTATTCTTGTTTTCTGACAAATCCATGTATTCAGTATGAATACTTTCGCCGAAAGACCGTTGAATCATCCACCACAGCGACGAGGATCATGCATTGATGATGGCCCAAGAAACGGGGTCAACCCCAAACCCAGATCCCATGGGGAAAAGATTACTTGTTTCTGAGCGGGAGCAATTCAAAAGTGAAAATACTTTTCGCAACGACACTCTCTTGAACGGTTTGTTAACTCAATTGAACTTTACTTGTTCTGCGCCACACTCTGTCAAGTGTCCATTGATCTATGAAATCATAGATATTGGTTGGTAACATTAATGCATGCAGATGCTACCTCTTCACTGGAAAGTTTGCAACCTACTACGGCCTTCAGAGGAGAATAGGTTCGCTTGCTGAAGGCCGGTGAGTAGAGCGGCTAGCGCTTAATTTAAACGACTTGCTTAAATAGGAAAATTGCCGAGAGTCCCGGTACCAGTACAGATGGCTTCCAAATCTAGTTAAAAACTATCTCTGAAATCTCAGAGAGTATTTCTGGGGCCGATGTACTAGCTGCGCGTAATTACACTCTTCTGTCTTCCAGGATCTCCATAGGTCTACCGTTTCCCAGATTCCACCAAGCGCAATGGTCACCATCTTCCAACCACTGGCAGCGGCTCAATGTCGTCCAACGGCCATCAATGTCTAATCGAAAATTCCGTCATCGGATACAAGATAGCGAACGTGAAATCATAGTATCTGCTCCGCTTAATTTCGCTGTTATGGGATTCAGTGGGTAATAACAGCTTACTTGGGGAAAGTGTAGATAGATGACTGAGGTACACGCGACCGATGAATTATGACACGCGTCGATTCACGCAGAACTGCTGGCACAATGAAAGATACGTGTAATCGGTTATCAGTATCAACGGTCTGCAGTGGACATATCCACCCCGCTATCCGTGAGTTTTTCTGCGATGATCGTGGTGAGTAGCTCTCGATAGCTTTTTCTTTTCTTTAAACTTTGCTAAGAAATACATATACCGTCGTTAAGCTCAGGGATTGGCTGAATCGGTGTGCACAATTAATATCTCGTGAACCATTCCTACAGTCGCCCTGCATTTTTCGGTTCGGTACATATTGAGTTATTCAACTCAAGGGGATACTTTCAATGTCAATGTTGAGAGGAGAGAAAAATGGCGGAGCTAGCAAGCTCCTCCTCCACCAAGTTCCTGGACATCACAGCGATTGGCTCGAGTGAAAGCCTGTAACTTTCTAAGCCCACAAATGACAAATAATTGAACGCCGAGTCCCGACGCATCTTTAAATCTTCTCTGGACCTCCACATGTAACCGTCGCTTTCTACGTGTACACGTCTAAACGCGACGGGTCTGAATTGAATTCACGAGTAGAGAGAACCGAACGCCACAGGACTTCTTCCCGCAGTTTGCCGTGCTAGTATCTATCTACACAATTGCTCTATTATTTATAATCTTGTAGAGTACAAGGAGAAGTCATCCAGAGTTCATGTTCTCAAAATCCGAATAGAACACCCAGCAAGTTATGGTTACTTTGAATTAAGCCCATTCTCAAATTCTTCCGAATTTATCAAGTGCAGGTCGTCCGTGAGTTGGCTTCATTCATAAAATCAGTTTCAAACCCAAATGGTGCAAAGATTGGACACTGCCACTCACCAAGGGCTCAGGTGCCGTGTTCAGAATATCGTCAATCCTTTTCAGAACTTGAGGCGTAAGCTTCGGGATCAATTCGAGAGCCTTGAGGTTCTCGATGATCTGCTCAGGCTTAGACGCCCCCAAGATCACAGTAGAAGTGTTGGGGTTTCTCGCCACCCACGCCAGAGCAAGCGCCGCTATCGTGGTTTGGAGTTCTGATCAAAAATTAGACCCAACCCGGTTGAGACATCGATAAATAGACACCAACCTTCTTCCGCAAATTTGGTTAGCTCTTTGACTTTACGAATTTGCTCCTGGCCTTGAGGGGTTCTGAGACTGGCAATTGTCTCTTTGAAAATTGCCGAATGTGTAGCGTAGCGACTGTCGTCCGGGATTCCGTCGTTGTACTATTGGTGTCAAGCAGTAAGTTTAGCAAAGCAGCTTGTCGGAGAAAGTGTTGAATCTGTTACCTTTCCAGTGAGGATACCCCCAGCCAGAGACGAGAAAGTTGTCGTTCCAAGGCCATACTTCTTGTAGAGTTCGCTGTTACAATCGAAGTGTTATCATATGAAAGACGTCAGATGATTGGCTAACGTACTGGTATTCTTTTTCAGGGCGTTCACGATGGAACATGCTGATGTAGGAATAGTTCGGTGAGTGGGATGCATATCAAATCAGACCCAAGAAACTCACTGATGCTTGCATTGCTCTGCAATCGGAGCAATCAGATTCAATTTGTTAGCGACATCTAGCATCATGGTTAGCAAATATCAAAATGCGATCCTTTAACGATTCACTTACGATGCGCTTCCTCAATTTCGCGGGCACCCCATTCAGAAGTAGCCCAATAAAACGCCTGTATAAAAATCAGGCTCCCGTAGTCAGGCATTTATGTAGTGTGCGTTCCTCCACTTACCCATCCCTTTTCAATGACATAGTTAAATGCGCGAACAATCTCTTCCATGGGAACTACAATGACCGTAGGAAAGAGTCAAAATTTCACTGATCAAAGACCCACTTACCATGGGGATCGTGACGATGTGCAAAGATAACATCAATATAGGTGAGTCCTAGACGGCCCAAAGACTCTTGGGCGCCTTCTATTATGCTGGAGAATTATAGGATAAGTAACCGACATCATGCAAAGAGAGTAAGCAACCATGCATACTGTTTGCGCGAGAGTCCGCCGTCGTTTGGACCCTTTCGTATTCCCCAGAAAAGCTTCGTTGTGACAACGATGTCAGTTCGGCGAATTCCTAACTCTCTAATGACGCGTCCACTACATACATGAAAACAATTCAGAAATTTCGGAAAGAAAATTGAAGCTTGTTTTTGGCTTAATCACTCACATTTCTAGTTCGGATTTTCCGCCAGCATATCCTTCAGCAGTATCAAACATATTGATTCCATTGTCGAAAGCAGTCTTGATAATATCCTATCAAACGCGTTCAGATGATCAGCATTTCACCAAAACAATCTGTCGAGTTATCCGAAGCAAAACGCTGACCTTTGCAGGATCTCCGACAACGGTATCTCCAAATGTGAGCCCTAGTTTCACCGGTAAGTCGTTTTGTATGCGCAATTCCATACATCAAGCTCACATCCTCCCAAAGAGAAAATAGAAACGCGCAATCCACTTGGTCCTAGCCTCCGGAAAGGCATATCTTTGGGATCAAACTCCCGTTCTACAGGCCATGCGGCGATCCATCCTTTCGTTTTACAACTGCTGAGCTGGAGTGATAAAGGGGTGATTTGGAGAAGAGATACGAGCAGCGTTGTCGCTGGAAATTTGGTGGTTATGAACATGTTGAACGATAAACTGCAAGAATGGAACCAAATAGGCCATCACAGGTTCAGGGGTTCGACGCGCGATCTGTGGCGGCCAAAGCCAAACAACTTGCTCTTTGACCACAACCTCCACGTCGTCGGGTCTGTTCATCGCGTTTATTTAATCCCCTGAAGATGTTTGAAACCACATTGAGATACATCAACCTCTTCATTCTCCCCAATCCAGTGAGCAGCGATCGCACATTCTAAGCTTTGAGGTCTCCGCAAGACGCTTTCCTGATGCTAATTGAACTCGGTCAATTCAAGAAATTCACTATTCCGGAATCTGACTGTGATTCTGTTTTCCGTATAAAGCAGGATAGAACGGACCCCGGTATGTGTTTTGTTTTCATCGAGTTGCGTGTTTGGCGCGTGGTTGAAACGATCCAGGCTGCATATATGCGCTTATTTTCTAATCTTTCGTGGCTGACAACACTGAAATTCACTTCACAGACAGCAGTTATACGTCCAATCTCATAACCCCGACCAAAAACGTTTCTAAGTCAAGCCCTCTCCGAGAACTAAGATCAAGACACCGCAATACTATTTGCTGCGGCAGTCTCCCAACATCAGGTTCCGACACATCCTTCTTTAAGTTTGATGCAAGTATAGCATATAGTCGTGTATTAACATACTAAATCTGCCTTCCAGCGTGGCTTGAAACGGCTTCCTCCTTCCCCTCTCAATTCCTTACGCAGCAACACCTCTTGTGGCCCATCCGAGATCGATTCCCCCAAGCAAAGGATTCGAATAGTGACAGTACATCCGGTCTCTGAAGCCGAAGCAAGACGTACCACTGAATGATATGCTTATAGCCCACCGGCTCTCCTACTTCGTCATCTACACGACGCCGGCAACTTGGTCGCGTAAGCCTACGCCAATATTTTCAATTAGGTCCCACTAGTGACATGAGAAATATATAGAAAAATACCAATTCAAACCCTCCAAGTCAAGCGGTAATATTCTTCACCACTATTAATTGCAACACGTCTAACAGCTTCTATCAGAGGCGCAACCGTACATCTGTATTCACTTTTATCCTACGGGTTGCAGTGCAATATTGAGTATATGCGTGCTTTTCTTTTTTGCAGGGGGTAATCAGCAAATTTTTCGACAAGGATGACAATCCTTTCAGAAAAGGCAAAGGAAAAGAGGTATAGTCGTCCTAATTTCTCTATCATATGGAATTCATTTAAACTTGTTATTAGAAACGTAATTCTGCCCCGCCAATTTTACCTTCGCTTCACCAGCTTTGCCACGTCACGACAGACGATAACGACAGAGATACGATGCCTTCGAAGGTAAATACTCAGCCTCTCGGTGCAAGTGTGGTTCTCATTCCCATCAAGTCAGCTTCGCCAGGAGCCCTAACGTATACAATGCCGCACACGCAGTTAATTTCTCCGCCAAGGGATTTCCTTCTGAATGATGTACACCAGGTATAGGCGTTTCATACTTGTGTCACACCTACAGAAGGCTAAATTTTTGTTTTTTTTATTATGTTCTCAGAACCCACGAGAAAGGATTAATACGAAGACAGATGTCTCGTATACGTCTAAATCGTTCGAGATGGATTTATCTCCAATTTTAGAGGACTCGCGAACTTTCTCAGAGCCTCTCGACGCGCTGCAAGAATCTTCAGATGCCTCTGATTCAAGTTATGGTGAACTTTTGGACG
Source organism: Pholiota adiposa (assembly GCA_009935795.1). Classification (NCBI taxonomy): domain Eukaryota; kingdom Fungi; phylum Basidiomycota; class Agaricomycetes; order Agaricales; family Strophariaceae; genus Pholiota; species Pholiota adiposa. Next base: position 144,172 of record QEYC01000230.1, on the reverse strand, counting down.
AAGGTGTAAGTCACTCCTGATTTCAATAAACCCACCATCATTCGGGGTATTGTGGGCGAAGTTTCTCTTTGTGACGGATGCAATATAATGACAAGCAAGCAGCGTCGCTCCATCTACTTCAGATGTAGCCGTATACGTTCGTTTACTGACCGGATTGCTTCAGGCAACCGATTACTACAGTCTGTCCTACTATGGATCCTATGGAGGCTTCCAAATGTACGACAGCCTAGAGGATCGTGTACATGCGTTCATGCAAGACTCGACCCAAGGCTTCGGCGACATTCAAGGTGCGCACAAGTTACCTCATTACATAACTTAGCTGTGTTGGATATGAAATAGATTAACGTTCCTTTTTTAGATACTGATTGGACGAACGGCCAGTTCCAACCAATCGAGGATTCCATCCTTATTCCTGAGTTGAGGTTGACAGTACCGACTCCAGAAATGGGTAACAATCCGGAAGAATTCATCGTCAGAGGAAATCCAAGCCTTGGCAGCTCTGATGATGTGCTCTGTGATCCTAGAGTTGACCCGCGTTTGACACCAATAGCCTCACTCGAACTCGGACCCAACGATACGGAATGGTCTGCGCTTGAATTGTATCTTGGCGCTGGGATGGAGCCTGCCTCCAAACATAATTCCAACAACTTTGGTTTTCGTGATGAGCTCAACGGGACCGGTGTACGTTCTTCTTGTGATCTGGCCGGGGGCTCTCTTCTGATTGGGAATGCTGCTGGTGGAGATGAAAACACGCCTTTGTTGGACGTCCCCCAAACATCTGGTTTCGCCAAGAACAGGGCCAGCGGAGATGGAAAGATGAAATTTGCGCGCCGGTTCTGGAAAAGGTTTTCTGTGACTGGAACTCTGGGACTATCTGGCGAATCTGGTCAATATGTCGAAGCTGTTGATTCCAACATTGAAACTACTGGGAAGTCAATCTCTGCGAATCGTTCTACGGCAACCCCTGTGCTAAGCGCGGATGTTAGCGGCGAGGCTTGGACAGAGAAGCGTTATTCTTGTTCGTCGTCCTTCGCTGCGGCAGCGGCCTCCGTCATCGAGGAAGGAGAGCATGCGGCGTCGAGACTGTTTGGTACTTCGAATACGGGAAGGATGAAAGAGAACTCCAGGAAGCGCGTTAACGAGGGACCGACCAGGGTCGACAAAGAAAAAAATTCAATGGCCGTCCGCCAAACAAAGGGACGCTCTTTCGGATTTGATGTGAAGACTTTGAATGGACTCAGGCGGTATCTTCGAAACGATAGCTTGATTGACGCGGACTCCACGACTGTCGAAACAGGCTTGAAGCGCTTCTGGCGCAGGACCTCCAGCTCTGCTACATGAAGTGGTCGACCGGCTAGTGAACTGCTTTCTCGATCTCCTTCTCTTCGCGTCACCTACAAGAGACGACAACTCTGCTGTTTCTGCAACATACGTGTTCCAAACACTTGCGCGAACCCCAAAATAAAAAATCTCCGAGTGGCTTGGAGTCTGGACCTGCAAGGCTCCACTGTTCGGGGTCGATCTGTTTACTGTTCTGAGACTGCTGTGCAAATGAAGCTATCACGGACTTCCTGTTTTTCTGTTCTGTTTTGCATTTTTTTTACATACTTTTTGTTGGATGTTTGTGTGGCGCATTTTCTTCCCTGCGTTTTTCGTGTGGTTTTTCCTGGTAATCGAAGAGTGATGTTTTTAGCGCGAGAGTTTTTTTTTACGTCACCGTGCCGCACAGAAGAGCCAGAATGGCAGAAGATGCAATTATTATTACTTTAGGATAGGGATCCGGTGCTGTGGATGCTGGGGGCAGGCGCTAGGGGAATACTAGTGGGCGGAGGACGGGCAGGAGGCGGATCGGCAGGGACCGGCTGGATGCGGTTGGTGACGTTGATTGGGTGCACCTGCATGTGGCACTGCAAAAAGCCAACGGTGTACCGCTCAATCGTTTCGTGCATCCTCATCCCGTCCGTTGTCCTGGGTTCGTTCCGCCTACTATTAAATCACTGTCCGAGCTAACGATCCCCACTTTCTTTCTTCCCCCCCCCCACCATGACAGACGCAGCCCCCGTTTCCACAGGTCCTCTCCACCCCAGGAATTCTAAGCCCTCCATCGCGCATCACATTCGACGTGCTGGTAGGGTCGTCATTCATCATGCGAAAAAACATACTGGCGTGGGCATAGTCTGCGCGGTGGCCTACTTTGACCCGTGTGTCTTTCATTTGAGCCGAGCGTGTACCAGCTACTTATCATGATGCATCCAGGGGAAACTGGGGCGTCGATTTACAGGCAGGATCCGAGTTTGGTTATCATCTTCTCTTTGTGGTCCTCCTCGCTGGCCTCTTTGCTGTATACCTACAGGTGAGGCTTCCTATTTCCGATGGTTTTTCTGAGGATGCAGTACTCATCTGGTTCTATAGGTTCTCGCGACGAGATTGGGCTGCGTAACAGGCATAGGTGGGTTGCTTCTCCTTATGAAAGGAGAGCGTTCCAAACGGACGTGTGCGGCGCTACTGGAATCCCTGCCGGCTTGTATATCAAAGTTATTGATATCGCGTTCGTCGCGGTGTGCATGGGCATCCATAGTGGTGGTTCGGAAGAGATGCGGCTACCGCAGCCACGTCTAAAGTATGCCCCTAAGTCGGGCACTCCTACGACAATTATGGGCGTGCTATACCCACGTGTCGAAGGGGAGATATAATTGGGACCCGCTTTTTTCAGAGCTCATGTTGCCTGCAAGGGCCTCGAGATATAATTAACTCATCAAATTTCCTACACGACTCTCTCTGTGCTCTGTTTCCGAGTCCGCAGCATTACTTGGAGTCGCCAATCTAACATCTTTTATCTTCTCTAGATCTTGCCTCTCATAGTCGTCTGTTGCTATACAATCGACCCAAGCATACGCGCCTGTACCGATGGCTGGGTCTCTACCCTCTGTACGCCCTCGCAGAGGTCGCTATTATCGCCACGGACCTTGCTGAACTTTTGGGCTCGGCCATCGCGATGTGCATGCTCTTCCCACAACTGCAGCTATGGCACGGCGTGCTGATCACCGCGTTCGATGTTTTGCTCGTATTTGCCATGGGCGACCCTCTGCGAGGCAGGCCTGTGAAGATGTTCGAGCTTCTTATTGCCGCAATGGTGAGCTTGGTGTTCTATTGTTATTCGAGGGATTTTGTTAACACGATCTTAGGTGTTAGCTGTTCTCCTCTGCATGATCGTCATCATCTCGAAGGTTGATGTCAATTGGGCTCGTGCCTTCGACGGTTACCTTCCGTCCAAGCACATATTTGCCTCGGGAGGCGTTTATACATGTACGATTCTTCGACAGCCCTGCATATAGCTTGCCTGCTAATATTTCGTCCCTTTATCAGCTGTTGGTATTTTAGGTGCTACTGTCATGCCGCACAGCCTATTTCTTGGCTCGGCTCTCGCGACTCAAGACAGAATATCTTTCCGCGGTACAGGAAATGAAAGTGGTCTCACACCAGTCAGCAGCAAAGAATCCGAAGAGTCACTTCCGGCTAAACTCGTGGAAGAGACCCCTCTCGTCCGGCGACTGTACGAGTATTGCAGGGAGTCTGTCCTCGGCGCGTTCCGAAGGCCGCCTGTCAGCGCACATGCCACTGCCGCGACGCGCCATAGTGAGCACCGCAATAACCCTTTGGAGTTCGTGCGTGCCCATATCTATCACGGTACATTCGACGTCGTTGGAAGCTTGCTTGGATTTGCGGTCATGATTAATTCTCTGTGAGTTTTTTTGGTCATTGATGAAGCATTCTAGTGGCTAAACCTTCTATACACCTATAGGATTCTAATGTTGGCCGCTGCCGTTTTCTTCTACGGCAAAGGGCATATGCCAACCGATGGACCTGCCAGTCTGTTTGACGCCTATGACCTCATTAGAGATCTTGTTGGACAACGTAAGCTTCTGCTGTACGTCATGATTAACCTTGTCCTCAATTTTTTTTCTCTGCACTTATAGCTGCCGCGACATTGTTCGCCGTTGCTCTGTTATGTGCTGGCCAGGTTTGTAAAAGTCTGCTTGCCACAATAAATGTATTGATTTTATTCCTGTAGAGTTCTTCAATAATTGCAACCGTTGCAGGGCAAGCTGTGAGCGAAGGCTTTATTCGGTGGCGAGTCTCGGTAAGTATATTGTTGACATTGTTCTTTATAATTGCTGATTTCTTTTCTGGTCTCTTACAGCCTGTCATGCGTCGATTGGCCACTCGTCTCCTCGCTATAATCCCGTCCATGGCGGTTGCCTTTATTGTGGGCCGTCAGGGAATCGATACCCTTCTCGTCACATCTCAGGTCGTCTTGTCCATTGTTCTCCCTTTCATCACATTCCCGCTGCTCTACTGCACATCCAATAAGGCTATTATGAGCGTCCGGAAATCCAGGCCTAGCACACTTCCTAGTTCGGAGAGCCTTACCCTTACCACGACCGCACTACCGCCTGCATCTGAAGGCCGTAGCCCCGAGATGGTCGAGAACGCTGAGGTTATCGACTACAGCAACAACCTACTGACCGTGTGCATTGGCACCGCGATTTGGTTGGTGATCGTGGCGGCGAACTTCTATGTCCTCGTGGAACTCGGGATGGGCAAAGGGACGACATAATTTCGCCAAAGACGAAAAGAAAATTTCTTGCATCGCAAAATCTCGAGTGGCGACCGACCGCTGCCGCGCTATTGATTTCGCTCGTCTTGACCCAGTTACCCGGATATCCCGATACGCTCACCATCGACAACCCGCATATGTATCTTCTTAGACATCGCAAATTGCTCTTCTGTAAATATTAACTAAACTATAGGCCTGCCCTGTATTTGTACTGGAATCACTGGAATGATATTCTCTCTTGGAATTGGTTCATAGATTATTCGTAGTATGTGTTTCTTGAGCCCGTGGCGTGCCTGCGTCGATGGGAGCGTAGAGAGGGATATCAGCGGAGTCCAGTGGGTATCAAGTGCATGAAGCGAGCCCTGAGATGAGGGTAGTCTGTGAACAGTAAGGAAGCGCGTTCTTTAACGACCTTGATGCTGATACTGAGAGGAGCGAATGGAATAAATGTGAGTAGGTGAATTTGACAAAATCAATACGGCCAAAAGCTTACATTCCTCTTATATTTTCAGATAGAATAACTGCAAGCTCTTGAAGAATAGCAGGATGATCACTAAGCTCTTCTTTTACTTGTTGCATAAAGTTTAGTGCTTCTGTGTCAGGGAAAACCGGCGCAGAGTAGAAATTCCTGGAGCTGGAGCTCCCGCTAGACCCGCGGTTATGGAAAGACATGTATAATGAAGCAGAGTAGAGCCTTTATCCAGTCAACTTGGCATAGAATCTGTCTGTATCAGAGAGGAAGGAGGGGCGATTATCAGTTTACCGAGTGCCGACTCTGGATCCACCGATCATTTATAGCCTCTTCCAAAAGCGGTAACTGCCGAAATTAGATCAGCAGCCCAGTTTGGAAGGCGATTTTTTGCTCCTGAACGTTCAACGGACGCAATACTGCAGGCTGTCTCCCTGAGACACTGCCCACATACATACCCACTCTCTTTGCGCTTCGTTTCTATTCAATATGTCTGCCCACAAGTTCTCGGGGAGCAAAAAATTGGGTCCGAAACCTAGTTTTGGGGCCCTCAAGGGCAAGGGCAAATCACGCACCGAGGCCAACGTTGCTGGATACGAAAAACGACAGGCGCGCAAGGCCAAGGCCGGGCCAGCGCTGTCAGATCTCTACGAACATGTTCAACAGAACAAAGGACGACGGTCGAAGGTTGGACTGGATTTGGACCGGGACGAGGCGAAGGAGTACGGTGTAGGGCTGGACGGTGCGAACGATGAGGAGCGGGAGGACCTAAGAGCACGTCTTGTCGGCGAGCTGGAGGACGACGAGGAGATCGCGAGTGACGATGATGAAGAGATTGACAGCGATGCTGCGTTTGAGGAGAGTGATGAGGAGCGCTTTGCGGGCTTCTTCTCGGCCAAGGTATGTTCACCTCGCGCCAATGGTGATCCACTCGGGTTTTTTGGGAGATGTTGAATTATATTTTCCAGAAATCAAAAACAAAGCCTGCAAAGAAACTGCAGCCCAAATCATCTGTCCGGTTCGCTGATGTGAACTTGGATGAAAATGAAGATTTGGAATCGAGTGAAGAGAAGGCAGAAGCCGACGGCAGCTCCGAAGAAGAGGAAGGCGAAGATGACGAATTTATCGATCTACTGGATGTGCTAGATGGAAAGGGCGACATTGATATGGGCAGCGACGACGAGAGCGCAGCCAAGTCAAAGTCTGCCTCAGCCTCGAGTTCACGGGTTGACCCTGAACCTCAGCCATATAAAGAACTGGAGGAAGATGAAGAAGAATCCGAAGAAGATTCGGAAGAGGAAGACGATGACGATGAACCTCAAGATCAAGAAATGGTTTTTGAACCCTCAGATGACGAAGGCGCACCCGAAGCGCTAGATCAACTCAACGATTTCGTTTCCAGTCTCGACGTCACCGCGAAGAAGCGCAAAGCTCCTGAAGAAGACGGTACTACTGCAAACCCTGAAGCCCGTGCCAGAAAGCGTCGAATTACGAAGGAACGAACAGAAGCTGGCGACGAAAACGAGTTCCGGGCACACTCATCTGGTATGAACTTTTATGTTTCCCTTTTTTGTATTTGACTAATTGCCCTTCGATATTTAACAGGCTCGAAACTTAACCTGGACGATCTTCTTGCACCTCTCGCATCTCAATCATCCACCCTACAATCCCTCAAAAAGTCGACAAAGGTCCTAGGCCCATCCAGCTCGTCGAAAGCGAAAGCACTGTCTGCGCCATTGCCTCAGCGGATACAAGAACGTTTTGATCGACAAGCAGCTTACGAGCAAACAAAAGAGGAAGTTGACAAGTGGACGGATACTATGAAGCGAATCAAAGAAGTCGGCCTTCCTCTTATTTTGCGGACCTTGTAGAAACTAAAGCTTTTATCTGCAGGCGGAGCATCTCAGTTTCCCTCTTCAAGCTCATTCCAAAGGCCGTGTGTCGAATCTGGCACTGAATGCCAAATTCAAGGCGAGCTTATTTTCTCTCGTCCATATTATTGTCATTCATTATTTCATGTCTTCAGCCCACAACCGAACTAGAGAGCTCAGTAGACGCCCTTCTCAAATCCGCCAAGATGCGCGACGAAGACCTCAACCAAACCGAAGACAAGATGCTCGAGATGAACAAACTCAGCGTCGAGGAGGTCGCCCAGCGCCGCTCGGAGCTCCGGAAAATGCGAGAACTGATGTTCCGCGCCGACATCAAGGCGAAGCGCATAGGCAAGATCAAGAGCAAGACCTACAGGCGCCTGCGGCGCAAGGAGAAGGAACGGCTGGGAGAGAAGATCGACGAGGAGGACAGCGATCCCGAGGCTTCGAAGATGAAGGCCGAACTTGACCGGGCACGCGAGAGGGCGACGCTGAGGCATAAGCATACGGGTAAATGGGCGCGGCAGATGAGGCATATGGAGGGTATGGATGTGGATAGCAGGCGGGATATTGAAGAGATGCTGTCGAGAGGCGAGAAGCTGCGGAGACGAATAAAGGGTGTCGGGAGTGACGAGAGCGAGGGAGACGGGGAAGACAATGAGGACAATGAGGACGATGGCTTGGATCTGGAAGCCAATATTGAGAAGATCAAAGCGGGCGCGTTCGATGAGCTGCGCAAGCTGGAGGAAAAGGTGGATGATTTCGAAAATGGTGGGAAGGGCAAGAGCGTGTTTGAGATGAAGTTCATGAAGGACGCAATGGCCCGTCGGGAATCGGAGGCGAACCAGGAGAAGGACGATTTTATCAGGGAGATGGGCGGACATGTATCCGGAGGCGATGATAGCGACGAAGAAGAGGGAGATGCAGAAGAGCTGGATCCTTCGAGCGGTGTCGTTGCTCGTAGAGCTGGAGGCCGTATTGTGTATAGGCCAGGAACGGATGTACGTGTCTTTTTCCTAACCTTCGAACGCGCAGACTAACTTATCTTTTTAGATCAATCTTACTTCACGTCCTTTGCATTCATTATCATTAGCATCCGATACCTCCAGCGTCACTCTCCAATCCACCGATTTTATCTCACCGCCCCTCTCTCCAGTTCTTCACAGGCATTCAGCCCTCTCGAACTCAACTGCGCCTATTCAGGATTCAAATCCATGGCTTACACACGACGCGAGTGCCAAGGTCAAGGTGGCAAAGAAAGCCAACGAGGTCGTGGTGGCGAAAGACAGCAAACCGGCGGACAAGGCAAAGAACAAGCTCAAGAAGGTTTCCCATAAGAGAGAGGAGGAGCGCGAACGTGCGAAGGACGACGCCGCTGTCGAGATATCCTTGACCAATGTTCTGGCTTCGGCTTCGACGTCCAAGTCCACGATTTCTGGGGCACAAACGATTCTAAAAGTGCAGAAGAAAATATCTGTTCAATCGTCTTCGGCTCAGGCAAAGGATTCGGATGATTCAGATGACGACAACATCGAACTTGAAGCTCAGGAACAGGCACTGCAGGCAAAAGGAAAAGGCAAGGCCAACGGTGTGAAGGCATTTGAGCAGAGGGATCTGGTGGCGCTCGCCTTTGCTGGCGACAATGTTGTTCGGGTATGTTTGTCGTTACGTTGCAATGTTCATGAGCGCTGATAACTTTCCACTTCACTCCAGAGCTTCGAAGAAGCCAAACGACAAGAAATCGCAGCAGACGCTCCACGGGAAGTAGACACCACCATCCCTGGTTGGGTATGTTATCCCATTTGCCTTCTTTTTTAAATTTGCATGACGCTGAATCTTCCCTTAGGGCTCGTGGGGAGGCTCAGGCGTTCGCAAAGCCCCACCAAAACCCTCCCGAATCAAGAAAATCGCTGGTATCGATCCCACGACGCGTGCAGACTACAACAAAAAGAACATTATCATCTCAGAGAAACGGGACAAGAAGGCTGGGAAGTACCTAGTGAAAGATCTCCCGTATCCTTATACGAGCAAGGCACAGTTCGAGCGTGCCATGGAACGGCCGCTTGGTGTGGAATGGAATACACGGGTTGCGTTCCAGAGAGCGACGCTTCCAAAAGTAGTCAAGAAGGTAAGCTGTCTGGGATATTTTGTGGAGTGGGGGTTGATACTGACTGTGTGCTTTCTTTAGCCTGGTGTTATTATCGATCCTCTGGAGAAGCATGCGATTTGATTTACTATTTAGTTACCTGCGTAATACTTTGCTAATTCCATGACATTTAAGTGGATTAAATAACGAGGAGTGGGAACAGAGTGTTTGTGTATGTTTGAAACGAAAGCTGCTAGGACATTTGCCAGCGCTTTTGGTTGATCAGGACTTACTCTTAACCACCTACGACGAATACTCAAGAATGGATGACGGTACGTCTTCAGCATCAGCCACGACGACGACGAGCTCTGCAGTGGCTCTTTTTCTCTTCGGCCCAAGACTTCGACGACTATAAGCCAGTCCAAAGCCGATTTTCTTCGACATACACTACTTCACACGGACTCCTTCCATTGTCTTCCCGTCTCAGTTGGCTGACGGCCGACTTGCGCTATACTCGATATCGGGGGCGCACGGTCGACTTTCAGGATGGATGGAGCGCGACAGCCCCCATTCTCGCCTGCGACACGTTTTGGCATGCATGGAAAACGGCGCCTTTTTCACCCTTTTGCTCGCCCCGCGGCAATCCCCATCCTATCTTCTCTTTGCCTTTACTGTTCCCAATTATCTCCTTCGCCTGCAACTCAACCGCCTTGACTGCGACCTAACTTTTTTTCGCTTCCCCACCCTCAGCCTGGCAATCCCAAGACATCGCCCCCACGAACAGTGGCATCAGCATTCCGACAGATGCGGGCTTGAACACCAACACAGCCATGTCCACTGATGATCAAACATGGGGCTCAAATGGTAATGGGCGCTCTCCCGGTCGTGATGGCCGTGACCGCAACGGCGGTGATGCCCCCCGCAGGTCGAGCAGGAGCAGGAGTCCTGGTCCTCCGCGAGAGGAAAGAGGGTCAGTCAATTTTCTGGATTTGGGCTCTATCCTGGCTGTTCATGCCTCCTCCCTGGAAACCCCATATTCAGTGGAAATCATAGCACCAACCCTGGAAACAATCTACATGTCTCTGGACTCAGTCATAAAGTCGATACCCGTGACCTTGAAGCCGCCTTCGCTAAAATTGGCCGTGTAAGCAAACAGTTGCATCTGTCAGGCACTATTGTTAACGCTACTTTCACAGGTCAAAAAAGCTTCTGTTATGTACGACCCTCACAGTCGGGAGTCGCGTGGATTTGGTTTCGTGACGATGGAGACTGCGGAGGAAGCTGACGCAGCAGTTGCTGCCCTTAACTCCACCGAGATAATGGGAAAGATTATCAACGTTGAAAAGGTATTTATTGTCTCCTGATCCCATTTTGAGCGCACAATAACAAATTTGCAGGCTCGTCGAGGACGCGCTAGGACGCCTACTCCTGGACGATACTACGGTCCCCCTAAACGCAACGATTGTAAGTACAATTATTTTCTTTCAATACACCAAAGATTAACATCTCGAATCGTGCAGTCGAACGTCCTTACGACCCAAGACCTTACGACAGCCGCTATTCCCGCGACTACGACGATCGCCGAGGAGGGGGAGGTGGAGGACGTGGAGGACGCGATGATTACCGTGGAGGAGGCAGGGATGATAGGTACAGGGACTATGACCGCGACCGAGGAGGCGACCGCGATCGTGGCGGTGACCGTGACCGCGGATACGGTCGAGAGAGGTATGACGACAGGAGGCACTAAGCTTAAGTGCTTGATATCTTGCTTCCCTTGCTATCGGTGTCCATTGTGCATGAGGGTCGGGATTATATCTGCAAGGCTGGCCTGCTCCTTTGAAGTCGCTCAAAATTAGTACACGCTCTCAGCGCCTGTTTCCTTATACATGGACTTCTACATGTGTGTGTTTTCCTTTGCGACCTAGCTTTCTTTTACCTCTGTATTTACTTACGCGTCTGGGGTTATAAATTTTTATTTATCTTCCCACTTGTCATGGTGTCATGGCTGCGCAGCTTTGTTCGATTTGTGGCCGCTCTGCTCATCCCCGTTGAGCTATTTTTGCCAAACTTTATAATTTTGTTGTTTCCTCTTAAGGCTATGTCAACGTCATGTGGTGCAAGGGCGCGGAGGAACTCGTCACGGTAAGATATTTTATTTGAATTCTTATTTCATCCGCCATCATGATCTTCCTGTTACTCTGATTTTAGGTTGATTGAGGCAGTGATACAGAGTGACTCGCTGAACAATGGTACACATCTGTACTCTCATTTCCCTTCCACTATGGAAGTCGAAGCCGCCATTACTGAGCTTTCAGAGCTGGTCGACAAGCTCAGCGCAAGGGTCGCACGACGGAGTGGCGTAGAAGATTCCGTAGCCGCAAACGATATCAAGGCGTCGCAGGAAGATTGCCGCCGACTTGCGTCTCGCCTGGAAGATCTACGCGCTCATCCTATTCTTTTCAAATGCCACGTTATCGTCTCCGATGTTCTTGTTCGACTGGAAAGTAGCGTTCAGGAGAACGGCATCGTCGTCTCTGGAAAGACGTTTGCTCGCATATGGCCAGAAGATGATATGGTGATTTTGCATCGTCGAGTGGAGACGATAAGAACAGAGATCGATGTAGAAGGGAAAACAACACTTCACCTGTATGTTTTTGTCCTTTTTTGATTTCTGATTTAGTAAGACTCATCGTATTCTTCCAACCAGTTCGAGTTCCCTCTCTGATGCGCCTATGTTAGACGTAGATGACCAAACTTCAGGCCCGGGAACTTCATCCTCATCGAATGGGCAGTCAGTCATATATGATGCGCAATCCGAGCGCTTTGCAATGCTTCGCGACTTCCTCCTGGATAGCCTAGCGTTCACAGCCATGACAGATCGCGAAGAACAAGTGACAGAAGCGTACAGCGAAACGTTCGATTGGATATATCGCGACGATACCCATGCCTTCAGGTCATGGTTGAAAAGCGACGATACGTATGCATCCATATATTGGATCACTGGGCTGCCGGGATCGGGGAAATCGACACTTATGCGCTACATCGGTGAACACAAGCAAACGAAGGAACTTTTAAAGGAGTGGGGAGGAGACCGCCCTGTCACAACGGCTAGCTTCTTCTTTTGGGAGAGCGGGACCGCGGTGCAGAGATCGCAGGCCGGGTTGTTGCGCTCGCTGCTCCATCAACTGCTATCAAGCCAACCAGACCTAATCCCGATGGTGTTTTCGGAGATGTGGGCACAGATATGGACAGCGGATGCCCGTACACGAATTCGCTTGACGAGCAGCTGGCCAATATGGCAGCTATCGAGTGCGTTCCGCCGGTTCTTCGAGGTCAATCAGGAGAGGAAGATATACCTTCTAGTCGACGGTCTAGACGAGTTTGAAGGCGACCACCAAGTTGCGATAGGCTTGCTAGAACACGCACATCGACAACCTCACACCAAGGTGTGCGTCTCAAGCAGACCATGGGGTGTATTTGAGGAGGCTTTTCGGAATGCGCCGAAGCTACGCTTACAGGATCTGACCGCGGATGACATGATGCGATTCGTGTCCGGAAAACTCAATGAATCCCAATATCTCCGCAAACTTATGGCAGCAGACTCCCAAGCTACCACAGGCCTGGTTAACAGCATCGTTGAACAGGCGGATGGCGTCTTTCTGTGGGTGACGCTCGCCGTTCGGACAGTTCTCGAAAGATACAAGCCTGGGGACAAATTGTCGGACATCCGACGGCGATTGGAAAGCCTTCCTCGATCCTTAGATGATCTCTTCCACTACCTTCTATTCGAAATCAATTCTGGCTCCGCGCCAAACATTTCGCGCATCTTTCAACTCATCCGTGCACGAGAGGTCGTTTGTGACTTTACTCGGGATGACGACGACGTGGCGTTGACTGTCTGGGAAATGGCGCTGACGGCAGATTCTCTCAAAGACGCAGCGGCAACCGCCCCGATCTCGAGGGTAGCCGACGATGAGCGCATGCGCCTCAGTCGACAAACTATCGCCAATATTTTAGAAAGCTGTGTTGGCCTTGTAGAAATCCATCCCACTCGCGCCGAAAAGCGACTTGAGACAAAACTTCGAAATCGGCCGTATAATCCTTTCCTTGCCCTTCGAAAAATTATGTATCTTCATCGCACTGTCAAGGATTACTTGAAGAACGACGAGGTCTGGCAGGGCATAGTATCGCACTGCGCTAACTTTGACCCTCACCTCTGTCATGTTAGAGCCACCGTCCTACGCTTCAGGCTTTCGCTCGAGACTCCTAAGAGAGAGCGCACTGTCAACGAATGGTGGTCCAGGATTGTGCTTGCTATGACGCATGCACGGTTTTCCTCGCCAGCGTCACAGAAAGGTGTCTTCGACCACCTCAACATCCTTGACGATACTCTCAATTGGTACTGGCCGCCCCGTGGGTCAGTGGCTAATGATAGCTGGGCACGCAGTTGTTTCGGCACATACGAAGAGAGAGGGAACAGACCATACCCAGACCCTTTTCTCTCTCTTGCGACCAAATTTGGGGTTGTGGGCTACATGGATACCTACCTTGACACCTTCGAATATGCGTATGAGCATGAAAAACCACTGCTGTCATATGCGGTGGAATATCTTGTCCATAGGCAAAGCTCTGTATATCCACTTTCCGATCCCCGAATGATAGAAGTTCTTTTCAAAAATGGCGAGAATCCGAATCTTGTGAGAGAAGCTCATGGAGATATAGACGATGATGAGGATGAGGACGACGCAGAAGATGGGAAGAGAAATGCACAACAGAAGCGCAAAAAAGCACCATCGAAGCTGAAAACTCCCTGGGTGCTTGCGCTGCAAGCAGTCCAACAAGCGGATCGTCGGCGCTGGATCGAGCCTTATGACATGAACCCCGAAGGTACTGCGCGTTGGGCGAAGATTCTACGGATATTTCTTGAGAACGGCGCGGACCCTACAGTGGAAGTGCAGGCTACATACAAAGACAAATTGGAGACGGCGCTCGAGGTCATCACGCGGGTCTTCGAGGCCTACCGTGCTAGGGAGGTGCAGCTCGTTCGTGATTTGTTGTTGGTCAAGTTGCGAGATACCAAGAACGTGAAGGACAATCGGAGTAGAAAATAATCATCTCTTGTGCGCACACAGCCTATGTATATAAATATTTATGTATTCTCTTTATCTATCAAAGATTTGGTATTTACGAGATGCAGTGCAGTGAATGAATTAGCGATGAAGCAGCTGCCGACATTGTGCAAAAATCTCAACGTACACATAATGTGTTCAAAGTGCTAGATATAAAACTAATTCCTATGCCAATGATATCCCAAGCCTATTGAGCGCAAGCTCAACGAAATCATCTGTAGCTTGGCCAACTTGAAGCTTCAAATCCACTCCTGCCTCTCTCAACCGTTTGATCTTCTTCAAAGTGTCTTCATCAATATCATCCACCGATGTCCAATCGACATCTTTCGCCATTGGGCGGATGTCAACGGTCATGGATTCAAGAGAGCGCCTACGGTACAGGTGTTCTCCTGGAGATTCCGGGGGTGTATAAGAACCGAAGATATCCGGAATTATTCTCCAGCTTTTATACGCCTTCTCCTGCTCCAATGACAGTGAACGCAGAACAGGAAGATACAAAGCTTTTCCATCAACAGTCGAAAATTGTGAAAGGGCAGCACAGAGAGCGACCGGTACGTCAGATGGTTCTGACTGTTCGCCATATAGCTTCATGGATAAATGCTGCAGTGTTGGATTTTGTTCGCACATCGAAATGAACTCTGATTCCGACAGATTCGCGCCATTTATGAAAGACAGTCTCTCCAGAAGGCACCCAGATTTCTGCAAAAAATCGAAGACCAAAGGAATCTTGATGTCGGTACGGCTATTTGCATTGAGGATAAGAACCTTCAAAGACGGACACAAAATCCGATGGAAAGCATGCTGATATAAAGTGAAAGAGATATCGAGTCCCTGAAGCTTGGGATGTACAAAGGGATCTGGAAGTAAGTCAGGCTGGTGACTAGCATCTGCACGGTTCCGTCGGAATGTGCACTTTCTGAGGTTCGGTGCTTTGCGAAGCGTTTCCACCAATTCCTCAACAGTCACTTCCACTGTCAATTGTGTGAGATGGGTCCAGTCAAATTTTTGAGACTTTATAATTGAGAGCATGATGCTGGAGAGCCAGAGCATCTTTAACTGTTTCGAATGTATACGAAGAGCACCAATAGAACAATTCCGGAAGTTTTCTAGGTGAAGCATACGTAGCTTGGGGAGATCTTGAGTACCGCCAGGAAAGCGCGAAAGCAACGAAGTAGGACCTCGAAAGTTCAGCTCTGACCAGCGAGTTGAGTACTGATTGAGCAACTGGATAATCTTTATCCCCTCATTTATACTCCCAGAATGGACGCGTAAGAGGATTGACAGCGGAAGGGTGCCAGCACGTTCTATCCATTCTTTGACAAGGATGGGGTCAGGCATGGGAAGCAATTTACTTGTTGTCGCACGGCAGTATATCGGAAGGGTTCTCCACAGTTGGGGTGTAGAGAAGGCTATATCTCGCCACTCTCTACAAACGGCCGAGACGACCAACGGAGTGCATATCGTGTATCTTGATAGTATATCGTGGAGGTTTACGTTCATGAGGCTTTTGGGAGCGCTTGATACGAAGATCTCCGCGACGATTTCGGGCGGTAAATGTTGCGTGAGTCGATCATGTTGTTTGTTCGCTTGTGTCTTCAGCTGGCGACGTTCGTTTTGCAGGCCAGCGAGCATCAACTTGATCGATTTGACTTTTTCGTCTATTTCTAAAATCCCTTTGCATGGTTGACAGATGTTGGGCCCTGTGGGATCGCAGAGAAATTCGCCGCCGGAAAAGTAGTCGTGGCATGGACAGTCTAGCGACATAGTGACTGCCGTTGGCGAAATTCGAGGAGGTGGACAAAAACGAACATGCAACTGCCACCGTCAAACCGCCATGATATTCTCGCCAAATACAAGTAAACAAAGGTCTCGAAAATCTTTTCATTCTCTCTTTTTATTGGTTCTTTAAGTTCAAAGTATGGTACGTATATCTAGATTGTGGAGGAAATTTTGTGTGTGGTTGCATAGAAAATAATCATTAGGCGCCTTCCTGATATTTTATATGATACCCATCATGGTCCTCGTATATCGCCACTGCACCTTAGGGAATCGGGATTCATTCAATAGAATCACATCCCATCATATCAGATGGGAATACCATCCCTCAAAAAAGAATTTCTCCAAAGGACATTCTGATTTCTGCAGAAACTCGATGTCCACTGGTATTTCAACTATGGTCCAGCTGCAGGTAGTCAGTTGAACGTGGGATCCTTCAAAGAAGGGCATGAAAGGCAATAAACAGTATCTCTCAATAAACTTAAAGAGCTGTTGAGTTCTTGAAGCTTGTCGTGCAAAAAGAGGTCCGGTGGGGCTTGGAACCTGTCAATGTTGGGAACCTAGTTCATTATAGCCAAGGAATTTACCTCCTGTGAGATTGGGTGCTCTACGGAGCGCCTCGAAGAATTAAAATATTGTGATATCCTTTACGATCAGTTGAGTGAGATGAGTCCAGTCAAATTCTTTGGGAGGGAACGCGAATCCAGTGAGCGATAATTTCTTTAGCTGTTTTGGGTATAATCTGAGAGGGATGAGCCCTTTCAGACAAACTGACACTCGAGTTGGGGCTTCCGTCGTGTTGTTTATGTCGATGTAGTGACCGCAATTGGGGAAGACCGTGGGTGCCGCTCTAAAAGTGGCTGAATGACGAACAATGTCCATCTACCATGTACGCAGCCTCCATCCAGCGGAAGATTGATTCAGGACATGAAGCATCCGAATGACATCGGTGCTACGTTTGGCACATTCAGATGATAGATGGAACAAAATTGACAGTGGAAGCTCGCCAGTGCGGTCTATTCACTTTTTGACCAGGGAAGGCTGAGGGAGTGGCTCACAGCGCAGAGTAATTGTACTCCATAGTTGAGGTGTCGAATATGCATTGACAATGTTGTGCCACTTCCTGCAAACAGCAGAAATGGCCACTGGGGTAGAAGACCTCCTGTATTCTTCTTCTCTGATACCGTACGACTCCTCGTCAATTGTACTTTCAGGAAGGGCAGATACGAAGATCTCTGAAGCAATTTCGACAGGAAGACGGTGGACAAATTTATCGTGACGTTCGTTGACTTGTGATTTGAGGTTCAGGCGCTCATTCTCGAGGTAGACGAGCATAAACCTGACCGCCTTGACTTTCTCCTCGATTTCGGAAGAGTTGAGTGCAAGGTGGGCAGGCGGAGGGATTTTTGGGGTCGCAGATATACCCTCCAGGGAGAACGTTGCAGTATCGGGATTCGGCATTGGCTTCTGCGGAGATGTGAGATGTAAAAGTGTTAAAAATTGGGCGTTTGGTGTCGGTGATCCTCTTAAAGACGATCTATAATTTCGACGAGCTGGATCGAGGATGCAGTGCAAAGAGGTGTCAGAAGTTTGGCGAAAGTGCCAGCTGGTGGCCCAAAAGTCAGTGACACCCCTACAGCCAAACACGATCAAACAAACGCCTCTCATACGCACGCCG
This sequence comes from Pholiota adiposa, assembly GCA_009935795.1. Lineage (NCBI taxonomy): Eukaryota > Fungi > Basidiomycota > Agaricomycetes > Agaricales > Strophariaceae > Pholiota > Pholiota adiposa. Next base: position 126,545 of record QEYC01000230.1, on the reverse strand, counting down.
CTTGTCCGCCGCTTGCGCTCAACGCTCTCACCACGCGCAACCATGACCTCCATCGCTCTCGTCCATTACCTCTCCATCTCCTAACAAAAACTCACGAAAGCGATGTACAGAATCTTCCTTGGCGCACCGTCCAAGGCCGACATCGCAGCCGACCCAAAGGCGTACTCATGGCGCACCACGTCGTCTTTCGAGTCGTCTTTGAAGCCTTTGAATTCAGCGCGGGTGCCCGTCGCGCAGCCTCTGACGCAGGCGCACGTCACACAGCCCTCGATGCAGGTGCATGTCCCACCACCCGCGGCGGATGTGCTCCAGTCACAGGCGCACCCTCATGCTCTGAAGTCGACGCAGTCCTTGGTGTTGCCCGCCGCGACGCTGGAAGAGGCTAGCCGGCGGATATCGTTGATATACAAGAACATGGTGTTCGAGGATGGCCCGGATGATGATGATGAAAGTTTCTTGGATTCTGTGTTGATGTTCGATCAGGATGCGAGTGAGGGCGGGGAGCAGGTCTCTGTGCTTCGCGGAGTTGGTGAGCATTCCTTCGATCTTTCTTATAAATGGATCTGATTTCGTTGAGAGTGTAGAACAGACGACTCTGATTTCCTGGCCGCCTACGACAGCAGAGAAAAGCGCTTCTTCGGAACGCGAGGACTCGGGGAACACTAGCTTCGCAGCGCCCTCTTTCCTGCTCAACGCGTCCACGGCCTCGTCCCCCAAACCCTCAAAGAGCATCAGCATCAGCACCAAACCCGACCCCTCCCTCCTCGAATCCCAAGCGCTCGAATCCCAATCCATCGGGGAATACTCAGACGCCTCCTCCATCGCACGCTTCCCGTCCTTCCACTTCAGCCTGCACACGCTCACCCCGCTCGCGCAGCTTGCTGCGCGCCGGTTCAAGGGCTCCGTCAAGGTCAACGTGGTGCTCGCGGTGCTCGAGGTGGAGGGCCCCGATACGATACGGATTCGGAATGGGAAGGACGCAGGGCGGGAGGTGGCGATTCTGAAATCGATTCTGGGCGATGAGGATGGGACAGTGGTGAAGCTTACTGCGTGGCGGGAGGTTGCGGAGGAGTGGGGTGGGTTGGGGAAGGGGGATGCGACGAAGCGAGGGGATGTTGTGCATATCGAAAGTCAGTTCAACGTTGTTCGTGCTGTTGGGGCTTTTGCTCATGGGTTTGTGGCTATGCAGATGTTACTGCGACGGTTGACCCTTCTACGTCTACGATATTGACGGCGTCGCCATATCTCAAGTCGCAGCTCGTTATATGCTATCGCACGATGCCTTATACGCACGAGGACGGCCGCCTTCGCCCAGATCTGCGACTGGGGATCAGCGACCCCAGCGTACGCAAAGTCGCCAACATCGTCGCTTGGTTCGAAGGAATGGCCGGACTGGCTAACTGAGCTTCGTATATGTGTTCTAAATTTACTTCTAAAGATCATCCGGGGACTCTCAAGAAGCTTAAAAGGTCTCTTGGTAATTGGGGTACAGATGTCGACGAACGTAAGTCGACGATTATCCTACAAAGTCATTACAATTACAAATCTATGGTGCGTGGTGTACAAATCTTTATGCTAGAGACTGGGCTTTGAGGAGCAGGGCCTGGAAAAGGAGTTAAAGTGGCGTCAGTTGGGCATCTTGTTGGATGGATTGAGCAACGTACCTGCAAGCCAGGGGGGTTGGCGCCGACGAAGCTGTCGACTTTCTGGCCGTCCTTGTACAGCGCGAATGTAGGCATCTAAATCAAAGCATCAGGATACGCATCCAAATATACGGTGTGAAAGAGTGACGACGTACCGCTTTGATGCCAACCTCCTTGGCAATTGCGTCCTGCTCATCTACATCGACCTTGTAGTACTCGATGCCGGTGATCTGCTCGGATAACTTCTCGAAGACGGGGGAGATGACACGGCATGGGCCGCACCAGGTTGCCCAGAAGTCAATCACGACGGGCTTGCCGCTGGCGATCTAAGTAGCAGAACAGAGAAGAACCCCGATAAGTCTTTTCCTAAAGCGGGGAGAGGTGAATGCGGACGTACGATGGTCTTGAACTCGTCGAAGGAGTTGATAGCTTTGACGACCATTTCCGGGGATGTGCTGGAGTGTGGTGAGGGAGGTAAAGGGTATGAGAAGAGGATGTGTTTGAAGATGTGCCTTTTGGTTGAGCTCACTTTTATCTGATCCGGGAGCTGCTTGGTGAGCGGGACCACGTGCCCACTGCCGATCATGATCTCATCATTCGTCATGCGGATGGCGTGATCCCCCCTTCCGAGTCCAGTTCCTCCGTGCCCGAACCAGGCCCGAACCCACAGTCAATGTCAGTCAGTCGCTAAGGTTCAGTAGTAGGCTGTGCGTCTGACTGAGAACTAACTGACAAGGGCTTACAAGCTTGCTTAGTATGTCCAAAGTATCTCCTTTGGAGGTGCACAGAACGTTTCGGGCTTCTATGAGACGGTATAGGCTTTGGTGGTGGTGTGCGCTCTGATAGAATGTGGATCTTTGCATTCTGGACGCGCTCTTTTGGCTTTGAGATCCCACCACACTTTAACCTTAGCTCAAAGCACTGATGTTCGCTCAGATTTTTTGTTCAGCAGGTCATGCCACCGCACGTCTGTAATTTATATCGGGAGCTCTTCACAAGCCCTTGATGTTATGTAGCGTTTAAGGCGGTGATCTATGAATAGATGCCCGGAATGCCACTCCCCATGCAGATCGTGCATGGTAATTAAAGAAAGTACCCAAAGTCGACCCCGGGGTCGGAGATATTTCCTCGTGCGTTGTACGAGGATAGCGGTTCTTTGGCTTAAGTTGTGTATCTTTGAGTTTTTAAATGGAATAAACAGATTTACAATGGTATTTGACATTGCGCACTGTGAACCTGCGACCAAAAAATGGGAATTCTGCCTGAATAGAGATCTCCTTTGTGGCGTAGAAATTGTTTGTGGTACATTGAATGTAATGAGTGTAAAGATAGTAAGTAATAGTCCAAGGCACAGAAAATCATGGAGAGTGGGTGCTACATTCAATGACAGAGGACTGTAAGGGACTGTTTGCAGTGGGATGCGTTCACAGAATACTACTAATAGTAGTGATATGAATAAGGTGAATTTGACACTTCCTCGCATATTATTCTTCATTTTCATCTTCATCGTCGTCGTCGTCGCTAGAGTCCAGGGAGTCGTCGGAATCATTGTCGTCGGAATCATTGTCGTCACCATCGTCGTCGTTGTCGTCGTTGTCGTCATCGTCATCATCGCCCGCATCCTCGCCTTCGCCTCAATCAATTTTGAACGCCGGGTGTGCTGCGAAGCGCACCTTAAGATCCTTGTAGCTGGTTCCCACGAAGCCGTAGAGCTTCTTGTTTCTCTTGTACGGTGACAGTGGGAACATAGGCGTCTGCATACAGTACATGTTGACCGAGATAAGTATTAGTTTTGGAAATCTCAACCTGGAAGCAAGTGACGGCGTACCGGCGTCTCGAGGATGGGGGAGATAGCAAGGCAGGAGGCGTACATGATACCCATGGGCATGCCGTTGGAAATCTAAAATTATAAACCAAGGGCGGGAGACATTATGTCAGGCAATTTTTACTATGGACAAGGGAGTGTGGGCCTACCATTGACACGCCTTTCCAACCGGCAACAGAGTTGATATCTTTGGCAACCATTTCTGATAATTTGTAGGTGGATTTGAAGGAGTGCTTTTGGTTTTATATGGCCCTGGGAGTGCCGAATGCGGTAACCGAGTGCAGGTATTCCTTGCCCAATCCCAGTCAATTGTTCAGAATCATTAATGGTGCTTCCGTTCAAGCTCCCTTACCAAGCATAATGGGCAGTACACTCTCATGGACTCGGAATCCGACTGAAAAGGAATCGATTTTATTTTTGAGAATCGAGCTTGGAAGGTGCATGGAAGGTGGCGGAGATTTTTCGGAATTCTGCAGTGGCGTGAATGAGGGTATATTGAATCATTAATCATGAATGCGAGAATAAGTGATAAATTGTGTATCTCGGAGATAATTTGACTAGCAGACTTATGTTCCTATAACGAAGTAACTGCAATTTCGAGCTCTCTCGAGTTATAAGCGCTCGCTGGGCGCTAACTCGGTTTGCCGAGATCATGCCGGTCTCGGACTTGGGACTATTTTGGTGTCGGAACTTCACCTCAATTGAACGCATGGAAGGTGCGCGGGTGTCTTCAATACCATTATGTTACCTTGGTTTTCAGGATGTCCATCCATGATCAGAATTGTGAGTCTGCGAACCTTCGATCGTCTTTAAATTGCGGCCTTTTGCCCAACTCGACTAGTAGGGAAGATTTTAAAGGAGTCCCTCACGATTCCTCTTTATCACCTGTTTACATAAAAAGTGTGTTGAAAGAGTGAATGGTCACTTATGCAATAGAAGCTCGTGTAACTGTACTGTAGCGGCAGATCTCGCTTTCCTCTGAGTCGGCATTTAAAGCCTTTGTTTGACTCATCCTGTCACGGTCCCACTTATCGCACTGCCATTCTCTTGAGTCATGTTCCCTCAAACAAGTGTTCTGTCGTTGAAAAGACGCCCTCCCCGCCAAGTTACTTCATGGTACAGCATGTAGGTATGTTTTTTGTTTGGATTTGCTGCTCAGCATGTATTTATGAGAAGGTGTCAACTCGTTGATCATATGTATACTTTCGAGCAGTCATTGAACGGAATAACGAGATTGTTATTTGATCGGCTTGCTACATACATACTTCAAGACAGCATTCTGTATGTTAGGAGAAGCGAACGAAAATATACAGGAAACGAAAGAGCCAACACAGCGTAAAAGACCATGGCTTTCACGGTTGAGTGGATAGACGCCACAATTCTACAGTCCGAGGTGGTACATTTCTTCACTCGAGAGACTTGGATTCAGGCTGGGCTTGTAGCTCGAGGGCGCTCTCGAGGAAACCCTGCGAGTGACGTCAAATTTCAATCAAATGTCTACGTCGGATGTACTGGGAAATGCACCTTCAGCTGGTGGTCAGGTCCCGTGAAGTCGTTGATTTTCTTGCGATTACGGTACAGCATAGTGGCCGGCGTCTACAACATTAAAATTGTTATTAATCAGGGATACGGAAGCAGGATGTAAAGAGGGATGGTGTACCTGTTCCTTTGCAATTTCTTTCTGCTCGAGGAGGTTAATCTGGTAGCACTCGATGCTGGGGTTCTTCTTGGAGTACGCTTCGAGGGCAGGGGAAATCTCATGGGAGTCGGCATATGCGATAATGACGGACTTGCCGCTCTCGATCTGGAATCAAAAACCGAAGGGGGACACGTTATTAGATTAGGCTTTTTTATTCTGCAGATATGGGAGCGAGAGCATACGATATTCTTCCATTCGGCAAAGGAGTTAATAGCATTGACGACCATTTCTGATGATTCTCAAGTGGGCTTCAAGTGGTATCTTTAGTTTCTTTCTCTTTTATATGACACTTAAGGTGCCCAAATTTAGTCGCCAACTACATTCAATCCCACGGTCGGCTACATTGAATTGTCGAGAATCATTATCAGTGCTTCCGTTCAAGCCCCTTTTACCAAGCATGGGTCTGCAGTCTAGTCATTGCAACTGAACAATAAGGAGGAAATGTTCTTGGAAGGCATGCAGAAGGTTCACGAATGACGGGGGAACTTACGGGGATCCGTGGTGTAGTACTTGTGGGCACAGTGGGCATGGTGAATGAGCTAATTGATCCTGCATCAAACAAAGATACTATATGGCTATAAAATACTTACATCCCAATGATATACAATGACTAAGTTAAGCTCTAGAATTAATGAGGCCATGACAAGGCAACTATGCGCTCCCATTGACAAGGACTTAAGCTCTCTACGGGCGCTAATCCGGTTGGCCGACTCGATGCCGGATCGTACGGACTGCTTCTGGTCAATCACCACGTTAAAAAGGTTCATTGGTGTTGCGTTCCATGCAGACTCTGGTGGGATTACGTTTGCACATTCTATGGACTGTTTCAGAGTCCACCACACTTCCGAGCTGAATGCATGGAAGGTGTGCGGGAGCTCGAGCTCAGGTTCGCTCGGAAGGTCAATCATTTAAATCGATGTCAGGATGAGATGATCACTTATGGTGGGAATATAACTGCACATTTCACTTCCATAAGTCGGCGTATATCCCCTTCGACTCAGCCTGTCATATGTGTATCCACATATGACTTCCGTGGCTACATTTCAAATCAATGTTTCTCTTGCACATCAAGCAAGGTTTCTGTCATCGAAAACGACGCTTCCCTACCAAGTTACTTCGAAGAAAGTTATCATGATTATCATGATGTCTTTCGTGGCTGCGCTGCTCAGCGTGGTAACATTGAGTTGTTCTGGGGTCGGGTATGACTTGAAGAATACTTCCGAGTCCTTTATGCTGTGCAAGGGTAGCGGCTCCTTGTCATGCAAATTTTCGAGCAGTTCTTGCAAAAATAAATAAATATGTATGGTATTGTGGACTTTGAGAGGGTGTTTTAGTGTCTTTTAGTGTATAAGGAGGAAAGAACGAACATGCATAGAAGTCAAGAGAGCCACTAAGATACGAAAAAAAGAGCTGGTATGTTGGATAGGTAAATACTAGGAAGAAAAGTAAACGGTGGTATAAAAAGTTCCGCTTCAAGTTTGACGGCGTGAAAAAAGAAATAAGCTGGGATATGGTCCAGGAGAGAATCACAGAAAAATAGACTAAGGAAGGAATATGTATCGTTGAAAAGTCCATGGGTATCTTGCACCGGAAAAACCTACATCATTAACACGGAGGCGGAGTGAATTAGTAATATACTCCACATTCCGAGTTCGAGTCAGTGATGGAAGGAGGAATTAAAGTGCTGTACAGCATCATTTCAGGCGGTAGTGGTGACGGTTGGATTGGCGGTAGTGCTCTTGGAGGCCATACTCGCTCTTGAATATGCGACCACAGGGGTCACACCACTTGAACCCATGATCAATTTCGCGATGATGCAAAAGGTCGTGCTTGTTAGAGTAATGGGTGTTGCAGTACTGGCAATACGAGTGTCTGGGACTCTGCACCCAGTGTTCTTTGAGTCCGAGCCATGTCGTGAAATCCTTATTACATTCTTTGCATATGAAGTGGTGTGGAGAGTTGGCTTTGTGCTGGAAGAGAGCGTTCCAGCTGCCGAAGTCCCTGTCGCAGCGAGTGCAGCGAGGCATATGCATTGGGGCTATGTTGGTGGGTGAAGTTGAAGAAGTGAAGGAAAAAGTGTATGGAAGGTCGTCAATGCAGCGTTAAAGGTATAGTCGAAGGTTTGGTCGTTTGTCAAGGAAGCCTTGGTGGCGGTTAAAGACAGAGGCTCCTTGAAGGAGAATGGCGATTATACTTATACCTCAAGTTGGGCGATCTAATAATAGAATGACTCGCTCTGCGGCCAAAGTCGCCTTCATCGGCTGCGAAATCGCAGATTAATTGATCACATTGCGGTGAGTGAATTTCCCAACGTCGGAAAATCCGCACATTTCCTTATTGTTTTCCTTTTGACAAAATATGTCATTTCTCCACGAGGAAAATCCTTATTTTGGCAGTAAAACTAATGATTTTCCGAACTCGTAGTCATAAATCTTGCATAAATCTTAAATTTTGTCCAGAGGATTATAAAAGGGAAATGTGACAAAACGTCAGTGCATTTTCAAACGTCGGAACATACACCCCACCGCAGCAGTGTCAGGGACTTCCACTGCGCATCGAGCCTCCCTAACCCTCAGAGTCAGCTCATAATAGTTTCATCGGCTCATCCAATCATACCAATCATAATTTCACGGTGGTCAGTGATATCCGTCGGAAGCAGCTTCGCCAAAAATAGAATAGACGCACAAAAGTGCCACAACGAATAGATAGTACTTTACAGTATAATAGCGAAAACATGATTAGACCAGATAGGTCAGTATTAAGAAGCGAGATAAACAGCGAGATAATGGTGCGCTTCGCGATAATAAAGGTCTGCAAAAAGAGATAACAGCGGGGGGGTCCAAGAAAATTCGACCAACATGTACCGCTAGACTTCAAGCGTCAAAAATACAGAAAGCAGCAGAATCGAGTCACCAACGCGATGGCAGATTCGGAGTGAATCACTCCATGCCACTGGTCAGCAGCGGCACACCCATCCGCCCAAACACGTTGTTCATCGCATTCTGAACAGCCCTAAACCTAGACACCCCACACGCCTCGCTCTCGATGTGCTGCACCAGCGCACTCAGCACGCTGAAGCGCTGTCCACAACTCGGCCCGCGGCATATATAAATCTGGTCCTGGTGGCGCGGGCTCGCGAGGTGCTGGTTCAGCGAGGCCAGGGTGCGGTAGGTGTTGTAGCAGAGGCAGCACTCGAAGGCGTTCCCGTTCCATGAGTCGGAGGTGGCGATATAGGTGACGCTTTGGATGGGGTTGGTGGTGGAGGAGTCTGAGGGCCCGGTGAGCATGCGCGAGGGGTCGGTGATGATGTTGTGGGTGTCGTGTTGCTGGACAAAGCGATTGACGGAGTCGCGGTTGTGGCCGGAGGGGCATGTGCCGTACTCGAGGTGGTTTATGAGTGCGGAAGGAGAGACGGATCTGGAGTCGCATCCGGGGCAGACTACGTCTTTCGGGCGGTGGATGGAAGAGTTGAGATGCTGTAGGATAAAGTATTCATCGTCAGTCAGTGTCTTTGATTGTAATGAACAAAGAGTCAAGCTCACCGAACGCAAGTTACTTGGCGAGGCAAAGTGCCTATCGCACTCTAAGCAATAGTGGTGTTGGTCGGATTGGCGATAGTGTTCCGTGAGGCCAAACCCGTTTTTGAAGACGCGGCGGCAGGCATGACACCACTCAAATTGATGGTCAACTTCATAATGATCCACAAGGTCTTGGTCGTCAAAATGATGGGTATCGCAGTACTGGCAGTACGAGTGTTGCCCGCTCTGCACCCAGTGCTCTTTCAGTCCAAGCCACGTCGTGAAATCCATGTCGCATTCTTGGCATACGAAGTGGGCGGCGTGGTTTGATGAGTTGGCTTCGTGCTGGTACAGAGCGTTCCAGCTGGAGAAGTATCTGTTGCAGCGAGCGCAGTCAGGCATTGCGCTTTGGGCGATATTAGTGGGTCAAAGTAGAGAAGCGAAATATTTATGAGCAGCTAACGAGGTTTTGTTTTGAACGGCGTCGTCGCGGCTCGCGTGAAATTACAACCGACGCTGCTGAGGGTAAGTGCGGGTAGTCAGAACCTAGATGGTGGTTGAGGAAAGAGACTCGTTGAAAGAGTATGGAGTTTATATACCGTCTGGAAAGTTTGACTCAGTCGTGGCAGGAATCGAAGACCATGCCCCTGAACACGCTAATATAATAAGCGTGGGAACCGTCTAATTTGCAGCTCCGATCCAAAAAACGAGCCTTCTAGATCTGCGAACGCTTACTAGATAATGATAGAACCGTTGCAGAGTATAGTAGAGAATACGACTAATGCGATTTACTGCTGAAATGGGTTACTATACAATTATTTGGACTACAACGGGACTGGTATGTGATAAGCGCTCGCTAGGCGCTTGTGCAGAATGCCGAGATGCCGGTCGCTTAGATGCTTTTAGAAACTGCGCACAGCGTAAGAATAGACGTACGAAATCACTTGTCAAATTAAAATTCTTTCGAATGTTGTGTTCTCAATTTTCTGTCGTCAAAGACTTTCCTGAAAAGCTGCTTGGAAGCTGGAGAGAAATGTAAGGATATTATTCTCAAATTTCTGTTCGGTAGATTGTCAAGGGGAACTGGAAGAAACTGCCGTGGAATCGGCGATACTGTGCCTTGCATACTTCGTTGTGTTGAGCTAGCAAGCTCTTTATCTTTGCATTGACTTTCACACAAGTTTTACAGTGAATAAGTTAAATTGGTATTTGCAATCGCTGGATACTTTGAGGCGATGTTCGGTGTGAGAAGGGGACGAATATGTACTCGAGTACAGGAGTGATAGAATATAATAGCGTAGGGCATAATTGAGTAGACCCTTTCAATAGGTAAGTATTAAGAAGAGAGGTAAACAGGGGTATAACGCATTGTTTATGAAAGGCAAGTTCGACGACCTGCGAAGAATATAGTACGACGAGGAAAACAGAAGATTGGGAGTCGGGACTTGGAACAGGTATCGCAGGGGAAAATATTGCACATCATCAAGAGCCAAGAATAGTGGCAATAGTCGAAGGAGTGAATTACCCCATGGTCAACCTACCCATCTGCCCCAGCACACTGTCCATCGCATTCTGGACAGACCTAAACTTGGACACGCCACACTTCTCGCTCTCGATATGCTGCACCAGCGCGCTGAGCACCGTGAACCGCTGTCCGCAGCTCGGACCGCGACAGAGGTAAATCTGGTCCTGGTGACGTGGGCTATCGAGGTGCTGGTTCAACGAGTTGAGGGTGCGGTAGGTGTTGTGGCACAGGTAGCACTCGTACGCGCTCCCGTTCCATGAGGCACGGGTGGCGATGTAGCGCACGCTTTGGTTGGGGGTAGAGTTGGGCCCGGTGAGCAGGCGCGAGGGGTCGGTGATGATGTTGTTGGTATCGTGTTGGCGTACGTAGCGGTTGACTGCGTCGCGGTTGACTCCGGAGGTGCAGGCGCCGCTTTCGAGGTGGAGTACCAAGGCAGAGCGAGAGACGAATTTGGAGCCGCAGCGGAAGGGGCACACTACGTCCTTCGGGCGGTGGGTAGCGGAGTTGAGGTGTGCACGGAGGTTGCTTTCTGCGATGAACAACCTATCGCACTCGGCGCAGTAATGATGTTGGGGGGTTTCGCGATAGTGTTTCTTGCGAGCTGCGTCGGTCTTGAAGACACGGCGGCACGGCCTGCAGACCGCGAAGTCATGTTCAGAATATAGGTGGTCTACGAGCTCGTCGTCATCCGGGAAGTGGCTGTTGCAGTCCTGACAATATGGGTGCTGGCGGCTCTGCACCCAGTGCTCTTTGAGTCCCGTCCATGTCGGGAAGTCGATGTCGCATTCCCAGCATACGTTGTGGAATACGGAGTTCTCGAGGTGCTGCTGCAGAGCATGCGGCTTGCTAAAGAACCTGTCGCAACGAGTGCATTCAGGCATCGTGTGGTTCTATTGGGCGGTATTGGGGATGAAAGTGGTATACGTGTAAGTGAGAGATAAGAGGCTTTTATCTAAAAAGCGCGTTGTCGCGTGAAATTACAGCGGATTCTTTTCTTTCAAAGGTGATTGATCAAAGCCTCTCCAACGTCCGTGGTGGTGGTTAGAAAAAGAGGTTCTTCGAAAGAAAGTGGCAGTTATATACCCCTGGCAAGTTTGACTCATGCAGCGGAACCGAGAACTGACTCGAAAGTAGAGGACCAATTATTGTCAAGGCAGGGACGCGCCAATTAGAGTGTGTGGGAAGAGTATTTGAGCTCCGCCTAAATATCTTCGGCACCCTCTGAACGGCCTGCCACACCTCCGTCAACGGTCGCACTGTTCATTCTGAAAATGTCTCTGCTTCACATAACGATCTAACCATTCCATTCTTCACGTATAAGAATCGCGAAGACTATTGCGCGTCAGCCAGCGCTCCGTCAACTCGCAATATAAGAGATACTTTTAGTGCGTTAGAATGGTGTTTACGGTAAAACTGACTCTGGATCTCCGGTCTCTACGACTGCGATCGCTAGCCAGGGTTTCACTTCCGTCCAAGGGAATGACTTTCATGCTTGTTTTGCGGGACACTCCTAATACCCTAAGACATCGGTCTCGTCTCTCCGCATCTAGAGGTCTATAATATCTCGAGATGGCACAGTTGCGACGCACTTGACCACAACATTGTTGTTTACGAGCTCACCATGGCTAACCTCTTCTGGATCCAGTTCTCGGCGCTTCTGCGGAAGAATTGGATTATTGTTCGTCAGCACCCGCTTGTGAGTCTTGTTTTGCTTGTTTGGAAGAGCGGTTCGTTGAATTTTGGTGATTCAGGTGGCGATTGTGCGTTGTTTGCTGTTGCCTGTTGCTTTCGGTGTCTTTTTGGCGTACGCGAAAGTTCTGTTGCACAGGTTGAATTATGTGCGTGTTTGGAGACCAATTTCTTGAATATATGCTAACGCCCGAACTAGTACGGTCTTGGAGACGCCGTTCCTATCTATTCTTTGGATAGCCATTTCGATGGTAGCTTGACGCTCGTCTGGTCAGACTCCACGGATGGGAGGAGTAATCCCTCGCCTGCGGATATCATGTCACAAATAACGACAAACTTCACCCCGAACCAACTCGCATCAGTCAAGCAACTCGATAACGAGTCTGCGATTCCGATTGAGTGCCCACTCAACTTCAACGGGTTTTCGCAGTGTTTCGCAGCGGTATCGTTCTTTGATATCCAGCGGGGCGATTCGTGGAATCCTGTGAATTACACGATTTTTGCGGATGCGGGACTTATGCACATCGATGTGGAGAGGCATACGAGTGATGTTGAAAAACGGATTCTTCCGTTGCAGTGGTCTATTGACCAGGTATGTGCTCTCCTAGGCATCTCCGAGGTTCTTTCCCTGATGTTTTCCAGGCTATCATCGAGCTTCAAACTGGGATCCGTCAAGTAACGCCTTCAGAATGGCCATTTACGAATATCACGAATGAAGAGCAGGATACAGCTATCCGCCGCAGTATGTTTCCATCACCTTTTCAGGAGTAGAAATTCTTAACTTTCTGCAGGCTACGTCAGAGGCATACGAAATATCATCGCTCTCGCTTTGTGGGCTCTACTGCTATATCCTGCTGAACACGTCTAATTTCCGGAACTCAGGATTATCAATTTCATTGGGATCGCCTACCAAATTCCAGGAGCTGTCGCAAGTGACCGCTCCATACTAATCACGGCTCACATGAAAGCCATGGGCCTCCTGGATTCCGCACGGATATTGTGTTTTACATTTTCTTTTCCCCTTGAACGATTTTGCTAAACTACACCATTTATCAGATCCATGCATATAGCCCTATCCTTAACCTACCTCCCCGCTTGGATCGCCATCAGCTTGATCTGGAAATACCTCATTTTCGTCGAGACGAATGCAGGCCTCATCGTCGCTTTGCACCTACTGCTCGGGTTGGTCCTTGCCAGCTGGTCGTTTGCGATCGCAGTGCCGTTCAACAGCAGCCCTCAACTAGCCGCTGTGATTTCGGCGTTCTTGGTCATCGTCTTTGCGATCTTTGGGCTGGTTATAAAGACGAGCGAGACAGGGCCATTGTTTGTGCTCTCGCTTGTTTTCCCCCCTGCGTTTTACATCTTTGCTTTGAAAGCAATCTGTGGATACGAGAATAATTTGTTGCCTACAAATGTCATGGAGGGTGATCCGGATCGGGGGATTTTGGTTCTTCCCCTACTGATTGCTGCCATTGTGAGTCCATTACTCGTCGATCTATCAATTCTGTCGTTAACCACTTAATCAGGTGGACATTTTTCTGTGGCCTACTATCGCGGTCATGCTGGAGCGATGTATATACCACACTGTTGGCCCTACATCTGCTTGTCTGCCGAAGGGAAGTCAACTCAGCAAAAGGCCCAACTATTCACCGCAGAAGGGCATCGCAATATCTATACGCAATCTCACGAAAGTGTATCGAGGAACTGCCTTTTGGTCGCGAAAGAAGGTCACCGCCGTCCAAGATCTCAGTCTCGATATTCCAAAAACTGGAATTTTTGTGATGTTAGGGTCAAACGGGTGCGCAAAATGTTCCGGATTTGCCTGACGTCATTTAACATTCTTTTCGTAGTGCTGGGAAGTCGACCGCGATATCAGTCATTGGAGGTCTCTCAAAGATCACCAGCGGAGCAGTCGTCTTCGAAGGTGGTTACAGTCGACCTCCGAGAGGAACATTGGGCATTGTTCCTCAGAAGAATGTCCTGTTCCCAGAGCTCACTTGCCTCCAAACGTTGCGTGTTTGGAAAGCGGTGAAGTGGTCGCCGAATTCCGATCCGGATGAAGATCTCGAGCTGCTTCTTAAGGATTGTGATTTGGAGGAGAAGATACATGCGAACGCGGCGACGCTTTCTGGTGGGCAGAAACGCAAGCTGCAATTGGCTATTGGGCTCCTTGGGGGATCGAAGGGTAGGTGTTTCTTTTCAACCTACGACTTGGTTTGGAGCTGATTTTGCGGTATGAAAGTTGTTCTTGTGGATGAGTGTACCTCGGGTGTGGACGCTCTGAGCAGAAGGGCAATATGGAAGATTCTCCTCACTTTCCATCGAGAGCGCTCCATTGTTTTCACCACACATGTAGGTCTCCGCTTGGGTGTTTATTTGGTCTTCGTAACTAACGTTGATCGACTCAGTTTCTTGACGAGGCCGATCTTCTAGGCGATCACATTGTCATTCTGGCCCCTCCAGGAAAGGTCGTGGCTGCAGGATCTCCTGTTGCATTGAAGCACAATCTAGGCGAAGGGTATTCGACGCAAGTATTCTTCAGCTCTGTCACGGACCACGAAAAGATGGACTCGCATCCAGCGCAGAAAATTCTTGATTCTATTCGCGAATTCGCGCCACATGCATACTTCTCCATCCCTTCGCCATCGCACATCTGCTATCACTTGAAGACGAGGGACAACATGGCTGTCATCAAGGTTCTCAAGCTTCTAGATGCGGAAATATATGCCGGGACGATTAGATCGTACGAGATTCTGGGAACGACGATAGAAGATATCTTTCTTGAGCTGATGAACGAATGCGACAGCGGAGAGAAGGCGTCGCTCTCTACTCTCGCACCCTCCTTTGACTACAACGTCATGAACCTTGCTTCAGGACGATACGTATCTCCTCTTCACCAAGCCTTCACGATATTCAGAAAGCGTCTTTTGATTGCCAAACGAAGTTGGCTCAGCCCAATCCTCACCGTCGCTGTCGCTGTTTCTGGAGCATGTATACCCTTAATTTTTATCGCCGGGAGACACCAACTCTGTGTCGAGCCAGCAACCTATCTACCCACGACTTCACTTTATCTTCCTACCACCTACGTCGCAGACCCGAGGAGCGCCTCAGCACACATCATTGCGACTCCCCCTGGTATTCTTTCCTCCTTAGGGAGCGACGCCAACGATCAACAAGTTACCTATGTGCCCGATAACGCCACATTCGTTTCTGTTATTTCTGAAGGCTACCGTAATATCTCGTTGGGCGGCATCTCGATTGATCAGGCCAGCGGCTCATCCCTGATAGCATGGGATGCGAGTTCTCCTGGAATTCGAGGCCCCGTGATGGTCAATCTCGCTACTAATATTCTTTACAACCGCGCTCTTAATCTTTCCGGGAACACACCTCAAACGCCTGCCACCATACAACCTTCCTTTACAACCTTTCCGAGAGTGGCTGCGGCGACGCTTGAGTATTTGCGATGGATGTTCATTTTTGGGATCGTCATGGTGCGTCTGCTCCGTTTCTGGTTCATTCCGCTTCATCACTTATGACCTTTACTAGGCTGTCTACCCCGCATTTTACGCACTCTACCCTTCGAAGGAACGCACATCTTCTATTCAAACAATGCAGTTTTCCAACGGATTATCGAACCCAATTGGCTTATGGTTGGGACATCTTATGTTCGACTCTATCTCCGTTATCATTCTTTCCACTATCATCGTTGTTGTCTTTGCGATGGTCACGGACCAGTTTTATGGCCTAGGATTTTTGGTGAGTCATCGATCGTTCTTCTGTCGCATATATCATTCTGACCTATATGAAGTGGGTTGTTCTCGTCCTTTATGGATTTGCGGCCGCTCTATTTGCATATTGTCTCTCGTTAATGGTTTCATCTCCTTTGGCGGCCTTCGCTCTGGTGGCAGGGTACCAATTCATTATATTCGTTGTATGTGCATTTCTATGATTACTTGACTTGCTACGCCTAACTCCTCCCTAGTTATATTTATCCGCATATTTGTTCATCTTGACTTTTGGCACAGTAGCGAATTCGACTCGTCTGATCACAATCGTTCACTTTTCTACGTCGATCGTATCGCCGGTAGCGAGTGTCGTAAGAAAACTTCTTTTTTACTCCTTGTTTATAAGGCGCTCATAGATGTTTAACTAGACTCGTGCCGCCCTTGTTGCGGCGAACTTTTTTGCTTTAGCATGCGAAGGCCAGAACATTGCCCAGACATCAGGGCTTGGATCGATCACACGCTACGGAGGGCCAATTCTTTACCTTATCCTCTACGCATTTGTGCTGCTGGGGATCCTTGTTTGGGTCGATTCAGGTTCTCGTAAAATCAGGTCACCGAAGAGGTCCAAGGCGGTCCCCCAGACCGATCTCAAGAAAGATGTGTCCGGAAAAGAAACGGATTCCACCTCCTCTTTGAATGACCCGCTCCGTATTCTCGATGTTTCTAAGTCATTCAACGGGAAGGAGGTGGTGGATAATGTCCATCTGAGTATTCCGAAGGACACTATATTTGCCCTCTTGGGTCCTAACGGTGCAGGAAAGACAACGGTCTTTAACATGATTCGTGAGTTTGTTGTTCATTCCGTTGATAGAATACTCACACACCTTGGATTAGGAGGAGACATTGTGCCTGACTCGGGCGACGTTTCAGTCAACGGCGCCTCTATCGTCCGACATCCACGCATAGCTCGTTCTGCGCTCGGCGTCTGTCCGCAATTCACTGCGATTGATGCTCAGCTCACAGTTCGAGATCACTTGCTGCTGTATGCTCGCCTCAAAGGGCTGAGAAGAGGAGTGGAGATACAAAGCAGCATTGAAGCGTTAGCTGAGGCGACTTCTTTGACTCCGTACCTCGATCGGTTGGCCACGAAATTGTCTGGAGGGAATCAGAGGAAGTTGTCTCTTGCCATTTCGCTGCTGGGTAACCCGCCCGTCGTTCTAATTGATGAATTTTCGACTGGCGTGGATCCACGAATGAAGCGAGATATGTGGGAGATGTTGAGAAAGATGGCGGTGGGGAAGTCTATTATCATCACAACTCGTGAGCCTCTATCATCCTTTCGTACACATTGCTCTGCTGAAAATGTCTATCAGACTCTATGGAGGAAGCTTCGGCCATAGCGAGCAACGTTGGTATCCTTGCCAAACATGTGCTCGGTGCGTACATCCTTCGTTGGCCCTCTGTTCTGTCCTGACTTTCATTGTCGATTAGCGACTGGTACTCCAGAGTCACTAGCGGAGCAATACGCTTCGTATGAAGTCCATTTCGCTTGTCGAACCAGAGAGGATGTCATCAAGGCGCGCCTACTGATGGCACTGGTACCAGGTTCGAGGATGCTAGAGGATGTTGCAACGCGATTCGAGGTGCCTGTGAAACAAACCGAAAAATTGTCGCTAGCCAATCTTTTCACGATATTGTCGAGTCACGGTGACTTCATGGAGTATACGGTGGAAAGGCCTTCACTAGAGAGTGTGTTCATGAAGGTAATCCGGGAGAACAACGTCAAGGAGGAGGATCCTCATCAGGGAAGCAGGAAGGGGCGGCGGAGATGCTTTCTGTGTTGAAAACTTTCTAGTGATCTGAAATAAAAATCGAAAATGCGTTTATGAGAATGAAGTAGCGTTTTGTTTGCGTTCTGGTCAAGTTCTGGCTGCCGCGTTCTCAAAGTTTTGTTTGGAGGCGGCGGATGATCGGACCGGAAATTACCCACGGTCAATTGATTGAGAAATTTCAATCGTGTTCAGCGCTCTCAGCCTTTCCTCCACGACGTTAACGACTTCTATCCAAAATGCATTTGATGTACACGCTCGACGAGGCCGGAAACAGGGTATATACCCTGAAGGTACGCTCTTTCTGTTTGTAACCGTCGACTTCAGCTCATTCTGGCTCCAGAAAGTGACTGATGCAGGCAGAATTACAAAGTCTGCTCACCCTGGTATGTTTCAAGCTCTGGGACCAACTTTCCTGGTTGTTATTCACTCTCGGTCAACCTTCAGCACGCTTCTCCCCCGACGACAAATTCTCTCGTCATCGCGTTACCGTTAAGAAGCGCTACAATGTGCTGTTAACCCAGCTGCCCGCCAAACCCTTGTAAAATCGAAGACCCCGATACCATTATCCAGAGGCGATTCGTCAAGTTACATCTAGCACAAAACTCTCGTAATAGGACTCCGCAGCAAGTTATGCATGTATTGTGGATGTTTGCTATGCTTTGGAGAGGACATATCTTTCCTTTAGAGGATTGGGGAAGGGCACTGTTGTAATTATAATTCTTGTCCTTTAATCGTCGTGTTGGAACTATAATCCCTAGACTGGTCTACGCTGTTGGTTGCGATCCATTCATGCCATATACCAATCCCATCGCATACTCAAACAGCTTGAATTGGGAGGTTACAACTGTTGTTAAAAGTCGTATGGTTTGTGTAGGCTCAGTTCGTTGCCAATAGGGAAATTTCTCCTCGTTGCTTTACAGTGGAGCGTCGACCCTTGAAAACTCAGTTTGTGAATAGATAATAGAGTGCATTTGACTTGAATTTGACATTGTCGTTGAGGCGGAGTGTGACATTTTCTATGTGTGACTCACGTGATAACAATGCGTGACCAGTCGCGTCCTCGTGTGTTGGTTTATGAGATTGTCATATTGTCAAATCTAAATCATCAACCATTCGCATCATTTAGGGCTTTCGTATGCCGCCCCGCCGCTCATCTCGCGCCCCCAGCGTGGCAGCAGAGCCAGCTTCGGTGGAGACATTACCTGCCAAACGCAAGCGCGGCCAAACTGCAGAATCAGCCGTTGAGGAGAAAGAAAACGTCGCGAAACCTGCCTCAAGGACGCGTCGGAGCACATCTACGAAACCACCGAGCACTGGAATATCGAACCCACGCAAGTCTACACGGTCTAAGGTGTCTCTTCCTGACGTGGCCGAGTCGGACAATGAAGATCAATCGGACTTGCCACCTCCCGTAAAGAAAGCGAGGCCCTCGGTCGAAAGCCGGGATGAGGAAGAAGAGGAGGAAGCCATTGTTGTGAAGCCAAGACGGGGGAGGAGGGCAGCTAGTGTGGCCAAAACTCCAGAAATGAACGTCGATGGCGAAGAGGCGCTCTCCAAGCCGGCCAGTCGTCGTTCCTCAACTCGCAATGCTGCTATCTCCAGTGGCAGCAGAACAAGCATAGGATCAGTTAAATCAGGAGAGGCGTCTGGTTCTGCTCGTTTGGAACAAGTAGAAGAAGATGAGGACGCAGAGGAAGAGGATGTCAAGCCTTTCAAGGGGCGTCGCGCTTCTGCTAAACCAGGCAAACGTGCATCTGCGAAAATGGCGCAATCCGACGATGAGGAGGCTGAGAAATCTGCTGCTTCAGACCACGACGAGGAAGAAGAGGATGTCAAGCCAGCTCGCAAAGGACGTAAAGCGAAGGCTCCCGCTGCGAAGAAAGGCAAAGCTGCTCCTAAGAAGGCCG
This sequence comes from Pholiota adiposa, assembly GCA_009935795.1. NCBI lineage: Eukaryota > Fungi > Basidiomycota > Agaricomycetes > Agaricales > Strophariaceae > Pholiota > Pholiota adiposa. The sequence continues at coordinate 107,182 of QEYC01000230.1, read as the reverse complement.
CCAAAACTGTTACAATAGAGGACTCTGACAGTGATATACCTCCGCCTTCAGCTCAACCTCGGGCAGCAAAGAAGAAAGTTGAGAAGGTACCCACTCCCGAAGCAGAGCCTGAGGAAGAGGAAGAGGAGAAATCTCTCTTTGACCCTGCCCCTCCTCCTTCAATCCCCATTCCTTCAACCTTGCCTCAAGTTTCCGAAGAACCCGCTGGTCCCAAATCACGTTTGGTCATTCATAAGATGGCGCTCGTCAATTTCAAGAGTTATGCTGGACGGCAGGAAATTGGACCATTCCATAAAGTGAGCCCTTTTGTGATGTTAGGCTCTGACGGAAATTAATTCATTCTAGTCTTTCTCGTCGATTGTTGGACCCAACGGATCTGGAAAATCAAATACCATCGATGCTTTGCTTTTTGTTTTCGGTTATCGTGCTTCGAAAATGCGACAAGGCAAGATCTCTGAATTGATTCATAATTCTGCAAACTATCCGGACCTGGACGAGTGTAGTGTCGAAGTCCATTTCCGCGACATCATCGACCTAGTGAATATCTTTATTTCCATATAAAATTTAGTACTGACTATATGTCTTTCAGCCTGGCCCTGATGCCTTCAAGCTCGTTCCTGGCTCGGAATTAATCGTCACTCGTACCGCTTACAAAAACAATGCCAGCAAGTACACCATTAACGGACGTACCAGTAGCTACTCTGAGGTTCAGACTTTGCTCAAAGGTCGCGGCATCGACCTTGATCATAACCGGTTCCTCATTCTCCAAGTACGTCGCATTATATGCTACCATGTTCTTAAATTTTATGTCGCATACAGGGTGAGGTAGAATCGATCGCCCAAATGAAGCCCAAGGCACCTTCAGAACACGAAGATGGTCTCCTTGAATACCTCGAAGACATCATTGGCACATCGCGATTCAAGAAACCCATCGATGATGCCTTTGTCGAGATGGAGCGATTGCAAGAGGATCGTCAGAGTAAATTGAACAGACTTCGCCACGTCGAGAAGGAGAAGCTTGCGTTGGAGGCCAAGAAGAAAGAGGCGGAAGATTATCTTCGCTTGAAGAATGATCATGTTCGGGCATTGTCGCGACAATATCAGTGGTACCTGTGGAGGAGCTTCGTCGCTGAAGAAAAGTTGAACGAGAAAGCGGTAAGTAACCTCTCTAAGCTGTTCTTAAATTTACTCATTGATTTTGCAGGATGAATTCAGGAACACGTTGACTAGAGCGACGGAACAGCATCAAGGTGATATTGAGCATTTGGCGTCGTTGAAGGAATACTTCGACGAGAAAGAGAAGATATACGCGGTACTTCTGACTCTCCTTTTTTCTTGCCCAACAATATGCTCAATACTACATAATAGGAAGTTCAAACTATCGCTAAGAAGGCTGTCAAGGAACTTGCGGAGCACGAGAAACGCGAGATTGGTCTTCAGGAGCGCCGAAAGCATGCTTCAACAAAGGCCAAGAAGCTCAAGAAATCTGTTCAAGAGGTGCACCTCCATGACATTCGCTATATTGTTACATTTAACTAATTCCTGGGTCAGGATACGGCCGCAAGGAAAGCGGCTTTGAATACTATCGAAGATAGTACCTCGAAGTTAAAGAAAGAGAAGACCAAGCTAGAGGAGTACGAGGAATCTTTGGAGAAAGAAGAGAAAGTCCTCGAGGGCATTCGCGATAGCTTGAAAGGTAATTACCAGCATTATTTCATGTTTTCTCATCTGACTTCCTTCTAGACAAAACTCAGGTTTTCCATGACAAGATCCAAATCAAGCAGAAGGAGTTGCAGCCGTGGACTGCTAAGATCAATGCCAAGCAGGCTGAGGTCGATGTCGCTATTAGCGAACGGGAGGCTCTTTTGAACAAAGCTGAGACTTTGAAGACTCAATTCCAAGAAGCTGATGCGACCTACAAGGCGCTTCAGGACGAATATAGGACTAAGGTGACTTTCAGTCATGTTTGCGTCAAGGAAGTCATGCTGATTTTTTCCAGACCGCCCGTCAAAGTGAGCTGAAGGCTGCGAAAAGCCAACTTCAACAAGCGATTCAAGGGGCCGAACGAAAGCACAAGGTTTGTTTGTGAATATAGTTATCCAAGAATTTTGCTCATACGCCATGCAGGATGCACACGATCGCGTCACAGAATGGCGAGGAAAGGCTAGCACCACTCGAAGCAAAATCGAAGAAGCCAGGGCGAGCCAGTCGGAGAATAGATCCCAGAATAATGTCTTGGACTCGTTGACTCGATTGAAGGATGCTGGAACGATTGCTGGTTTCCATGTAAGTTTGACCCTTCGAATTATTCCTTATATGCATCTAACTAATTTTTTTTTGTGAATTCTAGGGACGACTTGGAAACTTGGGTACTATCCCAGATATATACGATGTCGCCATTTCCACGGCCTGTGGATCAGGGCTCAATAATATGGTCGTCGACCGAGTTAACGAAGCTCAAGCGTGCATCGAGTACTTGCGAAAGAACAACGTTGGTCGTGCGTCCTTCATGGTTTTAGAGAAGATCGGAGCCAATCCGCCAGAACGAATCAATCCACCTGAAGGTGTTCCGCGCCTCTACGACCTCGTCACGCCCAGGGATCCCAAATATGCTCCAGCGTTCTTCAAGGCTATGGGTAACACCCTTGTGGCTAAAGACATGGACCAGGCAAATCGCATTGCGTTCTCTGGGTCCAAGAGGTGGCGTGTTGTAACTCTTGATGGGGCTTTGATCGAATCTTCAGGTGCTATGTCGGGAGGTGGCAATTCAGTCTCTCGCGGTGCTATGAGCTCCAAGCAAGCTGCTGCGACGGTATCTCCAGCAATCATGAAGAATTACGAGAGGGAAAATGAACAGGCGAATCAGGAGCTCCAGAAGGCTTTGACCGACCTTCGGGAGGCTGAAACTGAACTTGATCATCTGAAAACCAGGGGTCCGGCCATTGAGCTTGAATACCAGAAGATTGGGATGGACACCGAGAACGTGAAGATGCGCATCGCTCAGGCTGAGAAACGAGTTAAGGAGCTAGGGTATGATTTCTGTTACTCGCATTACAGGTCAGAAAAGCTGATTAGTATTATTAGTTCGCAGAATAAGCCAAACAGTGGAGATCTTGCTCGTATATCGCAGCTTGGGAAAGAAATCGCTTCATCTCAAGCTGCTCTTGATGAACTTCAAGAAAAGACTGCCCAGATTGAACAAGATATCAAGGACCTAGAGAAGAAGATCCTAGACATTGGTGGCTCCAAACTGCTCACTCAGAAATCTAAAGTTGAGGGCATACGGTTGCACATTGCCTTGACCAATGATGAAATCACCAAAGCTGAAATGGCCAAGGCCAAGGCACAGAAAGATTCCGTCAAACTCGAAAGCAACCTCGTTACCAACCAGGAAGCCCTTGAAGCTGTGGAGCTTGAGCTCTTGGAGTTGGTTAAAAACATCGACGAGTTGGAGCTATACGTGAATGAGCTGAAGGAGAAGGTGGAGAACGCTCAGACGGCCGCGGAGAGCTCTAAGGAAGAGTTGGACAAGCTAAAGAAGGACCTGGATGAGCAAGAAGAGCACATCGCCGAATTCAGGAAACAAGAGGTATTTTACTAGGATTCTAAGCCATGTCCACTTTCTGATGTTTATACAGGCGAAACTCAAACATGACTTGGCCGAAACGGAAAAAGAGTTGGCAAACAATTCTCGTATGATTGACGATCTCAACGACAAGCATGACGCGCTCGTGCTAGAGGATATTGAGTGAGTTTTCTTGTGAAGTTGATATCTGTCATATTATTGACTATTGTTCAGTGAGGATGACGAGGATGAGGAAGGCAACACTGAAGAGCAAGAACAAGAACAAGAGAAAACTCCAGAGGCTGGTGCTGACGGCGAACCCATGGAGGAGAATGAAAATGAAGAAGCGCATGTTAAGACTGAAGATGGTGTTAAACCTGAACCCAAGGCCAAATCGACCCGCAAAGCCAAAGAACCAGCTACGCCATCGAACGAGCTTCACGTGTACTCAACTGACGAATTGAAGAAGTATAAGAGAGATGAGCTGTTAGCCGACGTGGCGTACCTTGATGGTAAGTGCCACAGTCATTTTCTATTCTGTTGGTGCTAATTTTTTTTTCTACAATTAGAAAAAATCAAGAAGGCTAGGCCTGACCTGACTGTCTTGAAGGAGTACAAGCAACGAGAACAGGAGTTTTTCAGTCGCGCCAAGGATCTGGACAAGGTTACAGCGGAGAGGGATGCTCAGAAGGCTAATTATGATGGGCTGAGGAAGCAGCGTCTCGATGAGTTTATGGCGGGATTCAATTTGATCTCGTTGAAGCTCAAGGAGATGTATCAAGTATGTTTTTCATGCTTAATTATTCGACCTGTTGTCTGACGCTTTCTGCCTAAGATGATCACTCTAGGCGGCAACGCCGAACTTGAACTCGTCGATAGTTTGGATCCTTTCTCCGAAGGTATTATCTTTAGCGTGATGCCACCTAAGAAGAGTTGGAAGAACATTTCGAACTTGTCTGGTGGTGAAAAGGTTTTTTTGTTTTGTTATATCAGTGTTCGACAAATATTAATTATTGTTTCCCCGCAGACATTGAGCTCTCTTGCCCTAGTCTTCGCTCTTCATGTTTTCAAGGTAAAAATTTCAAACTTGTCATTACACTGCGACATGTTTACTGATAAATTAAATTAAGCCCACCCCTCTATATTTCATGGACGAAATTGATGCTGCCCTTGACTTCCGAAACGTGTCTATCGTTGCAAATTACATCAAGGATAGGACAAAGAACGCCCAATTCATTATCATTTCTCTCCGGTATGTCTCCCAAATTTTATAAGTGACTTTTTCATCTAACAAACCAACCAGAAATGACATGTTTGAGCTCAGTCATCGTCTTATTGGAATTTATAAGACGTCAAATGCTACTCGAAGTACGATTTTTTATCATTCTAATAAAGAATTTTCGCTGATTTTTTCTGCAGGTATCTCGATTGACAACCACGCACTTCAGACAACGATTCCTAAATTTCCGCCAGCAACCAGTCAAGCTGCTGCATAGAATCAATTTGCATATTTGTCGAGTTGCTACCTGGCTGATCGCTCGTTTCACCAAGTCCTGCGTGTAATATTTTCGTGTTTTCATTGTACATTTGAGCGGTATCTTTTATTCTCTGTATTAATTTCTTTCCTACACGCCCCTGCCCAATGGACCTGTTCCTCAGTTAATTAAGACGAGCTGGAGGTGAGCGCTAAGAGTTTTATAAAGCTAACTTGCTCCTTTGAGTAAATTTGCGTCGGCTAGGTGCAAATTAAACTAGTTTCTGCAATCGGAGGCTGGCAAACTTTCTCTCGTCATTTCAACGGCCTTCCACATACTTTCTATCCTGCAACGCCGTGTGCAAGTCGTTTTTCAAGATCTCTCCAAGAGATAACGACATTCCTTCCGGCAGGTTGCAAGCAGGTTGAATTCGGCGGAAAGACTTAGGTAATAAGCCTGATGAATTTGGAACTCACCAGCTCCTGACAGAAATCAAGCACATTCTCCGATGACAGTGTCTTCGTTTCCGCCTCCGAAAGACGTCTTCGACGACGATGACGATGGCTGGCAAGATATGCCCGTTATCAGAGAGGATACTTCCGCGAGTGGCCTGGATGAAGAAGACCAGAAGAAATATCATTACCAGTCCTCGAAGTCAACGTCGTCCATCACCAATGCTACAGGCAATCTCATTGATGTCGACGATTATGGCAATGAATGGCGCTCCAAACTGGACCAGAATGAGAGCGAATACACGCGGCTGAGAGTGAACGAGGAAGAAGAGGTGGACGAGGTACACCTGCGTACGAAATACCTATTCGATGAAGACAAGGCCATGACTCCGCTCAGTCAAATGCAGCAGACGAAGAACCTACTCACGGAGGCGCAGCGGATTGCATACGTTGGATTGTGCTCGCTCACAAGTCGGGAGATGGTCCAGCAATTCAAGCTGGCCCAGAAGAAGGAATTCAAAGCTTCGATTGCGAACATGGAACTATGGTCCCTCAAAATCATGGGACGTTTGTACTATCATATGGAACTGGAAACTCAAGGCGAGTTATAATCCTGAAATCCTCAGCAATGTGTTAACCTAGGATCCACAGAACAGAAGATGATTGAGAGTCTGGCAGAACACGGAGTAATAGCCGAGGATCTTGTCCCTCCCTTGATGACCACCCATACTGTTGCGAATCCGGAATACGATCCTGAAGAAGCCCGTAAACAGAGAGAAGAACACACCAATCAACTTCAGGTAGAAGAAGACGACGATGGCGAATCGATATCCGACCAAACACTCGTGAACAAGCCGTCTATGAATTCCGAGCCATCTATGAATTCCACTCCCGAAGATGACCTCAAGACACCCACCATTTCGACGACACCGCAGGGGACGCCTCCATCAGAGACCATACTCTCTCCCAAATCACCGGAGGAAGGAGCGCATATCAAACAAGTTCCGTTGACCCAGAAAGTTCTGAAAGAGACCTCAACGGCTGCCATGCCCGGAGTCACCACCTCACTTTCATCCACCGACGAGAATGTCACTCTGGATATTCGCTGGACAGTGCTCTGCGATCTATTCCTCGTACTCATTGCTGATAGCGTGTATGATGCTCGATCGAGAGTGCTCTTGGAACAGGTTGCGCTCAAACTCGGCCTCGGATGGTTGGATGTCGTGAAATTCGAAAGTCGAGTTACGCAAGCTCTGGAAATTCAGGAAGACATTGAAACCTTGGAGCAAGCCGAGTTGGTGGAAGGAGCACGGAAAGCAGGGAACAAGAGACGATATGTGATGCTCGGTTTGGCTACGCTTGGTACGTTCTTACAATCTACATTATCGCGTCCTCTCATGGTATTCGAATTATCACAGGTGGTGGTCTTGTCATAGGTCTATCAGCAGGTCTACTCGCCCCCGTTATTGGACTCGGATTAGCGGGCGCTCTGTCAACAGTGGGCATCGGTGGAAGTGCAGCCTTTTTGGGTGGAACAGCCGGCGCAGCAGTCATCACAACAGGTGGTGTTCTGACAGGCTCAGGGATTGCGGTTCGTGGCATGTTGAACCGAACGCAACAAGTCAGAACTTTCGATATATTGCCCCTGCACAATAACAAACGCGTAAATTGTATCTTAACCGTCCCAGGGTGAGATTGAATTTACATTTGACTAGGCTTCTTGCTGACTTTATTTTCCAGTTTCATGAACGGAATGAATGATGATGTTCGTCTACCATTCAGCGTCTTAGACCCGATTGTAGGAGATGTTTTCAGTGTCCTCTGGGAGCCAGAAATGATCAGAGAAACGGGTAGCGCGTTGAAGATTCTGACGGGAGAGGTCCTCTCGCAAATCGGAATGACGGTCCTACAAGCCACCATCATGACGGGCCTCATGTCCGCTTTGCAATGGCCTATCAGTGAGTTTACTAAGGCACAGCTGTATTGTTTTTCTTATTGATTTATGTTGAACAGTTCTGACCAAACTGGGGTACTTGATCGATAATCCTTGGAGCAATGCTCTCGATCGTGCAAAAGCAGCAGGCCGTGTCCTCGCCGACGTACTCATCCAGCGCCATCTTGGTGTGCGACCCATCACCCTCATCGGTTTTTCGCTCGGCGCTCGCGTGATCTTTTACGCCCTTCTTGAACTAGCGAAGCAAAAGCAATTCGGTATCGTACAAGATGTCTTCCTCCTTGGCGCCACTTTGACCGTTTCAAAGAAAATGTGGTGTGAGACGCGATCCGTCGTCTCTGGACGCTACGTGAATGCGTACGCGAAGAACGATTGGGTTTTGAATTATCTATTCAGAGCATCAAGTGGTGCAGTGGGTATGGTCGCTGGGTTGAGGCCGATCGACGGTGTACCGGGACTAGAGAATGTCGATGTGACAGACAAGATTGCTGGACATATGAGTTATCGTACTTTCATGCCTCTGATCCTTGACCAACTGGGATTCCCTGTCTTCTCTGATTACTTTGATGAGCCAGAGGTAACAATTTTTATATATCATGAATTTTCAATCAAGCTGATTTTGTTGTGTGATAGGAACCCGATTTTACTGAAGATAGGATTGTCGTAAGGGAAGAGGACCAGAAGGAAAAATCTGGCTGGTTTTCTCGGAAGAAGACAAACGCAACTCCACAGAACACCGTTTCGCGACCTCCAACAGCTTCTTCCTTTCCAGATCCGGCTAAACCTCAATCTGCCCCTCCTGCTGGAAAGCCTGATGAAGACGATGAGGATCTTCCTCCTCGATTAGACCATTCATCCTCAGAACCTAGTACGACGATAGACTTGACGAAAGTCTCAGGTTCGGAGAAAACGCCAACCCCTTCTCGACCATCTACACCATCTAACGCCAACGACGCTCCTGCGGCATCTACATCCAAACTTCCTATCCATGCAGGCTTCGATTTAACAGCGATCAAGAATGTTTTGCAGGAAGTCGAACACGACACTACGAAATCTACACAAGCAGCGACAAAACCCGCGAAAACCCTCTTCGGCCGCCTTGCTGCACCTCCGATTGCGCCTCCATCTTCCCGATCACAATCTACCCCACCTGTACAAATGCCAGAGATGAACGCGCATCCGCGAGCGTCTTCCTTTGACAGCAACTCTCTACATTCGGAGAAGATGGCTTCTAGCCCTGTGGATTCTACTCAAGACCTGACTGCTTCATTTTCGTACTCTTTTTCTACATCGTCGAGGCTAGGGCAGAACGATGCATCTTACTATCCCTCTCCTTCATCCTCCTACAAGTCGACATTACAATCCTCACTCAATAATCCATTTGCCGATCCCTCCTTTTCGTATTCCTCGAGATCTGCAACACTCCCTTCTTCAGTGGCTGACGATGCATGGGGAGCGCCTTCCTCTTCGATTCTGAACCCTGCGTCACTATCTTCGACCAAATCTCCATATTCTATTCCATCGTTGCCCTCTGCTACTAATGTGAATCCGTTTGCCAGCAGCAGCTTTGCAGACCCGACCTCGACGTTTTCGTTTGGCACCGCTGATGGTTCGATCACTGGCACATCAGCGTCGCAGAACGATCCTTGGAGCATACCACCGCTGGGGTTGCAGAAGAAGAAATCGTCGGGGCTGGATGGATACAATGCTAATCCGTGGTCATGACCTCCGTGATCGATAACTTTGCTCTTCGAAGAACCTTTTCTACTTTTCGGACGTGGATGGATTTCGATTAGAGTTTTGCTATCGTGCAATTGAGTGGTAGTTTTCTTCTCACAAACATTTTCTTAGACGCATCTTTTCTGTTATCCCTTTGGGTTCAATTTTTTCTTCATCCTTACATACATACTCGCTATCCATCATCATCGATCATCATTCATGCATTTTCTCAACTATCCAGATCTTCACTACGTACCATATGTTCTGAAGCACGTATCTATTCCTGCCCCTACGCGATTGTGTAGGCTTTGCACTCGGAAATCAATCATTAGCTTGCTTGTTACAATTCATCCTAAAATTTATCCATAGAACGATTGAAAATATGCCGCAAGAATTTACTTGGGGTCAAATTAGATGCCAACCTTGTGTTCTACGATTTCAGACTGGGGTGTTGGGGTAACACGAAGCTTAGGCTTTGAGCATATCAAAGTGGAAACTCTTACATAGTATATATTAGTTCTTAGGCTATAGCTGCGAGATCGTGATTTCAGCAAAAGATGGGTGGGCAACTAATAGCGGAACTCACTGCAACGACGTTAGTTTCAGATTTCTGCCTGGCTTCTTCACGTTCCCGATATTTAGTCTGCGACTCCTCCTGCTTCTGCAACGCCTTGAGTTTCCTTTGGTACTGACGCCTGCCCTTGCCACGCTTGCCCCCGGTCAGCACGATTGGCTCGGTCATCTTCTTCTTCCGTTTCGCAGCCTCCTCTGCGCGGAGTTTCTCCCTCTTCTTGTCGCGTTTGCGTAGGGATACCATCGAGGCTTTGAGCAAGGCTCCGTAGTGGGTCTGGAACTTGATTAGTTCGTTGGATTCAACCTATTACGACATCAGTTCGTCCCCTTCGAAGAGTCATTTGGGTGCGATTGCGCACCTTGGTCGAGAATTTGGTCGTTTTGCCATCGGTTACTCGCACGAGACATGGGTATTCCTGCGTATCGGATTGAGGTTCCTGTTTCATAACAGCGTCCTCCCCATCATGGGTTACTAGAATCCAAGGAGAGATTGATATTCAGAACCCTCGACCGTCTGCGATTATGATGATGGGGCAACGCACATCGTTTATGGGTGAGCCAGATCGTGCCATGCTCCTTCGTTGACTCGAACAGCGCAGTCAATTTCTTGAGGAACTGCAACAAATAAAACGTGTTCAGATACTTTTCCGAGTGTTTCTGATTGAGCACTGACGGTGTCGTGGTCAACGAGGGTCATTTGCAGTTGCAAGCTGCATTATTAGTACGTACTCAACAAGACGCTGTCGGCCCGTCGCGTGGTCTTGCCGACGCCCTTCAAGCTCAAGCTTCAACTTAGCTTCAAACCTCAACGTTCAATTCCAACCACCTACTCGATTAGCGTCTGCCCAGCGTAGCGAGCACCTTCATCGTATGGATCTCCTCGGCCTGGCTATTCTCCTCTGCTCATTGTCATATGCACTCGCGAACACTGAAATTGTTAACTTCGAGGCCCGAGAAAGTGCATTTGCGGATCTTCAGTTCACGCGTTTCTGGTATGTCAATTCAGTCGTTATTCCTCTAGATTACACCTCTCAATGTATCCGATTAACGCAGGCCTACTTTAAAACCTACATCACCGACTCTGCAATGGAATTTGACCGCGTCACAAACTGGCTTTGCCACTGAAGATATATGCCCCAACCTCGTGAAATGGCTCTCAGAAAGTTCAGAGAGCGCGAAATTATGCCCGCATGAACTCTGGGTAGTGTTAGATCTCGAAGACGATGGACCATGGAAGAAATTCAACAAATTTACGCTGAGGCTATCATGGCCTGCTTTCGTGAGTTATCAACCTCTTGTATCGCAGTAGGTAGTTAATTCATGTCAACTGTAGTTTCCAACAGATGTATCTATGAAGATTTATGACCCCACTTCTCTCGTTGCGTTGGATGACCGGCCTAGGTCTCCACCATCACAAGCTTTTACACGTCGAAAGTACGCGCGAATCCGACTGTCATTCTCTGGCGTTCTTTCGCCTCCAGCACCCCTTGTTCACGATGGAGTTCCCATTTTCTTGATTCTGGAGCCGCTGTATTTCGGAGTCCTCCCATCCTCAATGATACCTGTTGTGTGGGCCATCGCCGGAATCGTTGCAGTTGGCATCCCTGTGGGAATGAAACTCGACTCCATTATGCAAAAGCTTGCAAGGCACCAAAAATCTTCATCCAAGGTTGACTGACCCGAGTCCACCCATTCGTTTAGAAATTATCTTTATGGAGGAGAAAATTATCTTTATGGAGACACACTTGTAATTCGATGCATGCCAGTCCGCAAGTCGGCAATTCGCCGTCTCAATGGACGCAACATATTTCTGTATGGATGCTTTGACGCCACCTAACGAACTTCAGGATGTAATGGTGCTGCCAGCGTTGCCTATGGCCCCGGAAAATTACTTCTATGTCAAGCTCGTAGAGATCGCCCGCTTGAAGATGATCCCGCACAGGATAACCGGAGACCAGAAGCTATGACCTCCGATTTTTTTCTTTATCTCTTCATGTAACGTGTTTTTTTTTCAATTCGAAATGCCTAGAAATTGCTGAGATGAAGCTCTAGTAGTTCCATTGTCTTCGGGCCAATTTATGGGCACTGATGCAAAAAAGTGACACTATTTCATAGTCGTAAAGCGCGCGTAAAGGGCTCGCGTAACATATTGAACTCGCCCAGGCACGTCAACTGAGGCGACAACCTTCAAGCTCTTTCTGCAGAAGATCAAGAAATCTGATTAGATCCACTTTCGGAAGCGACACAGTTTCAGCCGCTCTCTCTCCTTCAAGTTTATTTCTTTGAGTTCACGATACCACTGAATAACATTTCCGGCTCTCAGTCCTCTGGCTTCGACAGAACTTACGTTGGACGTCTACATTTTTATTCTTCATCAAGGGCTGGATCTCAAAGTGACTTATTTATATGGGCGCATGACGTTCTCAAGCATTATTATAACACTCTGCTTTGGGCTTATGATCCTTCGCGAGTCTCGACTCTCTGGTGACACTGGCGGCGTGCGATGTGAAAATCCTTAGATGTCGACCATTCTTCGAAGCTCGCATATCCATTGTGCTCTGTCTGATTTCGTCGATCTTTTCTTATCGAAAGTATTTTGGGTCTTGGATCTTACGCTCTTCGCCCCTTCCATGGCTTCACGGTCATTTGATGACATATGGTGAAATCCCGCGGACAAACGGCTGTGTGAATACACGTATGTCTTAGAACTCTGATGTCTTGACATCCGGATCGAACTGTCGCCTGTCGAGGAGGGGTTTGCTAATGTCTACTGAAAATTGTATCATTTAGACGCATTCCTTATGACTTGCCCATCTTTTCAGGACACGCATTTGCACCCGCGCTCGACTCATCGGGTTAGACTCGGAGGACAACGTGGAATGACTTCAAGAATGCAGGTCAGCGGTACCTGGTACATGGTTGACGCCGCTAGTCTTCTCCATCTTGCATCCATTCCAATTTTTCCAATTTGCTCTTCAAAAGTTCTCACTCTCTCAAACCCAGGGCCGAATGTTCGCGGAGATTGACAAACATGAACATCTCGACATTGTATAAAATCTCTCCTTCGTCGACAATGATCTTTCTGTGCTCGCAGCTTCGCATTATTTCGGAGTGGACAGCACTATGGCCCGCTTCTCCGCCCTATTCGCTGTAGTCACTGGGCTTCTTCTGTCCTTTGCTAATGGTCAATCTCCACCCACGCTCGGTCAGATCATCAATTCCATTACGAGTTTCGGTCTTGTCAAAGACGTCAATGTGTTGATTACGGTTAGGACAAAAACTTAATCGATCTTGCTTCAGCTGATAGTCTTTCTTAAGGCCCAATCGCTCATAGATAACACATTCTCGTCAGTTATAAATTGTCGACTCTTATCACTTCTCACTTCCGCTGACCTTTTAAAAATCTCCGAAGCCTCAACTTTGACGGTGAGATATTCTTTCTCTATCTCAACCTCCGATGTCCTGACCCAATCGACTCTGCCAGTCCAAAATCTCCTCCCAGTCGACCTCACGCTCGACCAACTGTCAACTGATGCGGGACTAAATGGCCAAGTATTCGCCACCTTCTCCAAAACGTTTCCCTCTCCAGGCCTCATCATACCCCCGCTTGGCACTGCAAACTCAGGCAACATCGCCAACGTCGCGCTCCCGCAGGGTGCGCTAGCCGCAATTGGAATCATCCCGTCTGGAAAGCTCGATCTTACGAGCCTTACTGCAAGTCTTCGGTGCGTAACAGAGATTCATTCTACCAGTGCTTTGCCGTGTGTGTTAACCGAGTCCGGTGGCATGTCGAATAGGGCCATAACTATCTCTGGATCGGGCGGTCTCCCAATCCCGCTTTCTGGGCTTTCCCAGCCGGGCGTCGCCACTACGTGGGTCTTCCTTCGTGATCATACCGCAGCGAGGAACTCATTATCTGGTCGTGATATCAGCTATACGCCGAATATCGCCCAGTTTGCCAACACTCTTGCTACTACTCCTCTTATCCAGAACATCAATGTTTTCATCACGGTTGGTATCTTCCTGTGGCATACATCAACCTGGCCCAAGCTCATAGAACCTTTCCTTTTAGCCTCAATCGCTAGTAGATAACATAGTCTCGTCAGTGATAAGTTTTTATCAAAAGTTCTAATTTTCAAAAGCCCATCCTATGTTTGCAGGCTCAACTTCAGCAGTAAGTCTTTCTCTTGCTTCGTCTTGCCACATACTTATTTGGCTTCTTTTACTAGTACAGAATCCTCTCCCCGTAGAACTTACGATTGACCAGTTGGGGACCAATGCAGGGATCAATGGCCAAACATTCGCCACCTTCTCTCACACCTTCCCCTCTCCAGGCCTCGTCATACCTGCATCTGGATCCATCAATTCGGGTACCATTGACAACGTCGCTCTCCCGCAAGGAGCTCTAGCTACGCTTGGAATTATCCCGTCTGGAAAACTTGATCTTACGAGTTTGAGTGCTAGCACTAGGTCAGTGGAGTAGCTCTGCGCTACATTGTGGTCTTCGCTGATGTGGTTTTGTGCGGTGACGTAGGGACCTTACTCTCAATGGGGCTGGCGGCATACCAGTTCCTCTTTCTGGACTTTCGGAATCGGGCGTACCCACTACGTAAATCTTCCGCCCCTCACCACTCGGCTGCAAGGCGCAACCTGATCCTAATTCTGTGTAGGTACACACCAAATCCTGCCGACATTGCCACTAAACTTCAAAACCTTGGTCTTGTCCAAGGCATTACTGTCATTTTTTCAGTGAGCACTTTTGTTAAATTTATTTTCGATTCATCTTTCCTCAACAGGAACTCTCTTTAGCTGCAAACGCTTGTGACAAACACCGTCTCGTTAGTTTCCTTAACTGCTCAAATAACGTGATTTCCACTGACCTGACAGTGCTTTTACAGTGTCAACCTAGCAAGTAAGCCGTCGTCTTTTTTACGTTGTTTAACGTGATTTAATGGCATACTCCCGATATTTAGTCGGCAACGTTCTTCCTTTCGAAATCACAGTTGACCAACTCGCAACTGACGCCGGGCTTAATGGCATAACATACTTCAGCTTGGCGCCTACATTCGCCTCCCCAGGCCTCATCGTTCCTGCATTCGGCGCCATCAACACAGGAAACATCGACAATGTTCCACTTCCTCAAGGCGCATTGGCCACCCTCGGAATCGTCCCAGCTGGGAAACTTGATCTCTCAGGTCTCAGCGCAAGCGTTCGGTGAGTTGCACAGGTTCTTCTGGTAGTGAAATAAACGACAGCTGATAATATTGTGATGCACCGTATAGCGCACTCACTATTTCCGGTGCAGGCGGTATCCCGATCCCTCTTTCCGGGCTGACGCAAACGAGCGTCCCTACAACGTGTGTAAATCTCATAACCCCTGGGGTGCGTTGAAGGCATAATTTGACATCTATACCATTGACAGCTATACTGGACCTGCTCTTTCTGGCTTCCCGCTGCCACTGCCACTGCCACTGCCACTCTTCCAACTCCGCGACACCAATGATGTTACCCCCCCTACGATCTCTCAGATTATCGACATTATTACTAGCGTCGGTCTCATCAAGAATATTACTGTATTCTTCTCGGTAGGAGGGTCTCTCTGTCTTGATTTGATCCCATCTGAGTTTGTTTAATTCTTCAGCCGACTTCACTTGTAACTAACACCGTCTCGTAAATTTCGAAAACATTTGTTCCTTCTCACTTTCACTAACTCTTATCTACTCATAGAATAAGCTTTGACAGTAAGCCTCATTTCAAACCCTCTGACATGATTTACTCAAGTGCCTTAATAGTCCTAAACCCGCTCCCAATCGAGCTCACCATCGACCAAATCGCAGCCAGCGCCGGACTCAACGGCACGACATTCGCCACCTTCTCACATGCATTTTCCTCCCCAGGCCTCATCGTGGCTGCATTCGGGACCACGAACTCGGGTACCATCGACAACGTCGCGCTTCCTCAGGGTGCGTTGGCCACCCTTGGGATCGTCCTGGAGCAGGAACTTGATTTTACGAATGAGGATGTGACTCTTCGGTAAGTGATAACTACTTCAATATCTGTTCGTTGTATGGTGTATTAATATGTTAGGTTATGCAGGGCACTGAGTATTTCGGGCGATGGTGGTATACCTATTCCTCTTTCTGGGCTTACGCAGGCGAACATTCCTACAACGTGAGTAGTCCTTTCTATTCTCATCAAGTCTTTGGTCTGACGCGAACACCAGGTATTCTTTGGGGGGCTTATAATCGAGAATCTGTCACATCTGTATTTCAGCAATAAGATTTGTAGCTTTTTATCTCCCTCATACCCTATTGTCGAGGGGATTTTTAATATCCTGACCAGACCATTGACTAACGTAGTTGCAACTTTGGGTTGGAGATCAATCAATAAACTTCCCAACGTTGTCCCAACGTGATTTTTTACAATGAACGGTTCAACGTTTCACTTTCAACTTGCTTTCAACGGCCGGTTGAAAATTCTCATATTTGGACAGACAGCGTGTGAATTTTCCTATTAGTTCTCACAGTAGTTGAACTTTTCTCTTGAACGTCCGCGTCAACATCAATCCCGAAGCTTTGGATCTCGACGGATACGATTATGTCGAGGTTTCTATCTGCTTTTAGAAATGCTATCGGTAGGAGGCCACCTACGGTATCTCATATTCATACCCAGGTTGCCTCCCCCCGTCTGTCGATCATCGTCCATAGGAGCTGCAAACCAGAACCTCAATTCGCCGAATCCGGCGGTTATCATCCAGCTCTTCCTGGCGAGGTATATAATCAACGCTTTCAAGTCATTCGGAGACTCGGATCGGGTGCTTACTCTACTGTTTGGCTAGTCAAGGATACACAGTTTGTTGCTTTAAGTCACTATCCCCAAGCTACCATACACTCATGCAAGTGCAATCTAGAGACCAAAGTCTGGCTGCTATGAAGGTCTTGATCGCTGATATGACAAATTTGGACAAGAAAGATACTTGGGACGAGCTTGGTATGCTGACGCTCATCCGGGACAAAAATCCTCAATCTCAGGGCTATAATCATATATGCCAGCTACATGACAGTTTTATTCACCATGGGCCAAATGGAAAGCATATTTGCCTTATATTAGAGGCGATGCATCTCAGTGTTCTGGATGTATATCGTGCAATTTCCGGCCCCATGCCTTTATCGTTGCTGAAGCGCGTGTGTAAACACATTTTACGTGCTCTGCAATACCTGCATGAAGAGTGCGGTATTATCCATACAGGTACGGCCTTCTCTTGTAATTGAAGAGTTCGTTTAATAACTCTACCCAGATATCAAAGGTGATAATATTCTCATGAGTGGTGTCCCGCCCGAGGAAGAGCTGCCTGATGTCGAACTGAATGACGACTACTTGATGTCTACAACCTTCAAGCTCAGTGATTTTGGCGCAGGTAATTAATCTGTCTTCACTTGATGCATAGCGTCCGATTGATAATTCTGTAGCGAATATGATGTCAAATCGCTTTGCGAAACTAATTCAACCTGAGAGTCTTCGGTCGCCAGAAGTGATTATTGGGGCGGAGTGGGATACAAAGACAGATATTTGGAACTTTGGTTGTCTTGTGAGTTCTTGTTTCTGCTGCCCAGGCCGATTTGACGAGTTTGATGTCAACTTAGATATATGAATTCGCTCGGGGCACTAAACTATTCAACCCGCACTGGGACAATGAGAATTCAGGTATGAATCCACCTCAAACACATCTAGCTCAAATGGCCGGGCTATGTGGGACTTTCGCTCCCGAATTTCTGGCCTGCGGTACAAGGTCGAAACGTTACTTTGATGATCAAGGTCGGAGTCTACCAAATCTGTTGCTGTTCCGCCTAATTCAGCGCTTTCAACCAGGTTCTCTACTTCTGGGTGAAGGGAGATATTCAATCACTCTGAAGGATCTGCTGAGTAGGGCTGGCCACTCTCCTGTGGACGTCCGCCAGATCTCAGCTTTCTTGTCGCTCATGCTTACTATAAACCCCAAGGAGCGATGGTCTGCGACTCAGTTACTAGATCATCCGTGGCTCGAGAATGTTGAGTAGTACTCTGCTATTCTACTGGCAACTTTCCTTCTGTTGCACCCTGCCCCGTGATCAGTTTCAGTTGTAGTTGCGGTTCACTGGGGAGTCCTAAATCGTTAACATTCGATAACTGCGCTGGTACGAAGGTTTGCTCATGATGTGAGCAGGGACGAAATAATAACTCTTAAGCAACTTAGACTTGTGTCACTCCCACATTCCTTTCTGTAGACCTTCTCATGGTAGCCTGATTGTCGATGGAGTATCTGATTTACCATCGTCGATGGTGCATATAGTAGTCTTATATTTGAAGGACACATCCAACAATTATCAAATTAAAACCCTCCCAGGCAGCCCTCCAGCCCAGGATCGCAGAAAGTAGCAAAATGCGTACCACATCTTCCAACGCTACTGCTACCACTACTCGAATCGCCGATGATGGCATCCATACTATGCTTTGTCCGATTCAAAACGCGTCCGAGGCCCAGACTGTAACTACCGCTCATACTGGACGATGGACTGGGGGGCATAGTTGTGTCTGCGTCTTCATCGGCCTCCGTGACTTCTTGCACGCAGACTTGGGTCTTTGCGAACGACTGGTTTCTCCGTGCCTTGGGCTTCTTCACGTGCTCGAAGTGGTAATCCTCTAGATCCCTCTGGTGTGTGAAGGCATGGCTCTGAGTAGAGAGCTGAGAGAAATGAATCGATATGGAGATGGAGCCGGTTAATTCGTTTGGGGAGGTGGATGGATCGATAGTGTAGTCGCTGAGATTACGCGGATGGTTCTGGATGTTTTCAAATGGGGCAGGGTATGTGGTAGTTGAATTAGAATCCGGGTCGAGCAACATGGACTTCCCACTCGACGAAGATTCGACGGTTTCTTCGGTCATCGGGAAGTATCCATCTTCATCGATGGGTTCGTCGACCTCCCGCGCGTTTCTCTGAGGAAGCGCCAATGAATTGGGCTGGACTTCGATGGGGTGGCGGTCATACGAATACGACGAATGCGTCATACCCATCTGTGAGAGGATTGGTGTCGGTGGGAAGTGCACATGGGGCGATGCTAGAGGCGGGATATTTCGGGTGGACGAAAATGGGAGCGCTCCGGTGTATGGTGTAAATAGATCGAGCTGGGAAGTATAATCATCGCCCGAATCGGGGTCGAGAGAGAGGTTCTGAAGGGGGAAGTTCTTGAGGATAGGGCGGGGTGTCATGGTATACCAGTTCAAAAGAGGTTGTGAGACGGTGAAAATTGAAGAGGTCCTGGCAGACGTCGGGTAGAGCGCAATACGCGAGTAGATAATCACCCTCTTTGGGCGACGACAGTCTAAAAGGTAATGTGATTGGGTTGAAGGAACAAAGTAAGGGAGGGCGTCTTTATATCAGACTGCTGTTGGTGCACGCAGGGAAAAACATTGAATCAGCGGCACAATAAGGAACAAGCAAGTAAAACGCACATACCGAACACGTTCCCTCCGAGACGTCCCAACGCACAGTCCTGCCCGGTGCAAGCGAATTTAAAACCTGTCGGACTCGGCTGGCTTCGGGCTACTATCGCATCAGTCCTCGTGCGAGAACCCGTGTCTTTGATATCGATGTCGTGCGGCCCAGTAGCCTAGCGATTACAACGAGGCTGCATCGTCCACCATGAGGCCTTGTTCCATGCGGAGTAGGACACGGGTATGGATGCTGGCTCCCTCAAAAGTCGACTTTTAAGGTCAGGTCTGTTTCGGAGGCGGTGCTGATGTTATAGTGATGATATATGCATGAGAGTGCGTGAACCATTCTTAGAATTTGTTCAGCGACGTCAAGGATAATGACGAGGTGGTGGAGCGGTGGGTTCGGCGACTTTGCGATAGTCGATAGCCGTTCCGTTGTTGACAATTATTCCTCCTCGTGCGGATCGTGTAACCGCGTCATCTCCTGGTCATCTCTATTGTTTTTTCCTTTAAGTTTGATTCTGGGGAGCTCTGAAAATTGAATGCCCGACCATATAGTTCGGTTTTCCGCTCTCGCGCACGGCAATAACGAAAGAAACGAATGCAGAATAGAGTGTGGAGATGTGGGTGGAGGATAAGGCGGTTTTTGCTCTCACTGCGTTTCTGTGCAGCTGAGATTTAGCTGAGATTCAAAAATAAATAGCCGCTGGATGAATTTGATCTCTGCAACTTCTTACTTCTTCCTGAATATGTATTTCGTCAACAACGCTTGCGATCCTCTTGATACACAGGCAATACGATACCATTTCCTAGATTTGCCTCTAACAAATAAACGGTATCCTTCGAAATGAGCCTGCAAAGACCCAAAAAGCGCCAATTAACCTCCAAGGTCTGTTTTGAAATCATCATCGTATGGGACGGCGACGGGGGGAAGTCGAATACCTGAAGTCCTGATGGATATACTACCAGAACATCTTTCTAGACTCGGCCACTGTTGACGAAGACGCATCTGACGATAATAGACGCGGGATTTTTGGCAGGTATGAATATTTCTCTTATTCTGTGTTGACGTATAGCACCCGACTTTTGTATCCAGATGAAAAGGAGGACTTCGACGCGTTCTCACAAACGAATCCTCTACAGGCCTTGCGAGCAGCAGGTCCGAATGCGAGCGCGAACGGGATTTGTAACATGGAGCATGTAAGCACTCGAAGAACACTTCAAGTTGAATGCGCAGCGGAGTTGCTAATGTCGAGAACGCGCATGATATCGACAATGGTGTGGAGGACGAAACTAACAACACTGATTATCGACTCAAGGATGCCGACATGTTATGGGAGATCGGGTGCGAGGTACGCGTCTTTTCCAATGCCATCCGCTCATTTGGTCACCGCTTCCTCTTCAATAGGCAGGGTTATACAACGGGGCGACCGATCCTGCCTCTGGGTCAATGGTTCATCGATTATGGGCGACGTCGACTCCAGGTTGCATCTATGCTGAAGTGCGCACTCTCGCCGAAGCGTGAAATCTTGCTAAGATAGCTGGGCTTGACCTTACGCGGATCGCGCCAGTACCACGAGAGCCGGTCTATGGCATACTTGACATAGCGTCCCGGACACCGAAGCGTCACTACGGTCAAGGGAACACAGAAGAAATGTACCATATACTCGTATAAGGGCGACACTGGTATAGTCGACAATATCTCAGGCAGCCAGAAATTATTCTTGGTCCTGATTCCTAGGCTGCTTATTGGCGAGTTCACCAATGGACTGCGTCGATCGCCTCAAGCCCTCGCCGATCGGAAATTTCTTGAGAATCTTGGATGCAAGGCCAAAGTCCATGACAACTTATACGGCCGCTATACTTGGAGCAACCGTCTATTTTTTGAACACGGTTTCTTGCTCATTGACCTAGACGAAATCAAGGTCTTCCCCTTCGATAGACTTCCAACTAGCACTGGGCTCTCAATATTCAATTCTCAATTCTCAGAAGGAGCCGACTGACTACCTGCAATTAAAAGCCTCCCTGGCGCAGCGCACCGCATCCGCACTCAAACTGGAGCTCGAAAACCGTCGACATGATGATTGATATAATTCAATCATGTCTTAACGGAAAGGGCTTCCTGGGATAATATTCTTACCTCCATCTCTGTGTATTCTTGGACCCGGGCACCTGGGACATGATCGTGATAAATGAGCGCGGATGCTGGGAAATACTCGTCTCGACGGAAAGATCCTAGCTCTGCCTCTGGCATGGAAGTCCATTATTCCAAAAGCATATATAGGTAATTTCTTTGCTTCTGATCTTCCATTGCACTGGTTCAATGACGTGCAAGATTAATTCTTCGCCTACAAGTGCCATTGAACATGTCGTGGTTAAACTGTGTGACTTCGAAGGTATCAAAGACCATTAAACTCTACTCCGAGTGTTCTCAGCGTCATCGCTGTTTATCTTATGTTGTTCTCGTCGGATGATGATCCTTTACACCGCTCGCACTGCACATCCTTTTGTACCCCAAGGAATTAGTAGGGCAGTGTAACTGAAGATCATAGTAACCGAGCATCAGTCATTCTGTAATCACTTATGTACATTGTACGGCGCTCAGAAGCTGAATAGCTCCGGTGCTGTGTCTTGCTATTATTTGACAACAGGGGCAGAGCAATTCAAAGTTCATCTGAATGATCAACTAAGGGGACTTGATTCGGTCCTTAGGGTGCCTATCTCTCCCGCCACATTGGTAACAAGTGCTTCATTCTTCCTTTTGTTCCTCTCAGATTGCCTCATGGCTGCCCAGACATATCACCCAACATGGAGTGTGAATGAAGAATTTGAATGATAATGCTACAGTTTTTATGATTGCATGAAAGCAGGGGAATTTTCCCCAAGTAATGACAACGTAAAACCCTGGAGAAAAGTTCAGTAAAAGATTATATTATGCGCCTGACGCCCGTCGATAGTCAAGCGCTCCCTGAGAATCGACGCTCAACGAGTAGCGGTGTGCCTAGAGATGCGGAAAAAGAGAGAAAGACACCGCAAGCGTAAATCCAACGACTCCCAACAACAACAAAAATTCTCTTTCTCGATGGACATACGTTTTTTCTCCCTAACAAATCAATCGAGTCAGCCAAGCCCCTCCATTCCACCTAGTTCAATCCCCGCTTCTCCTTCCGGTATCCCCGACAAGAACTCCGACGTCCTTCACGCCCGCTCGAGCACGACGCGTGGAGGATACTGAATCGAGCTCTCCGCGCCCGCCATCGCAGCGCCGAACGAGGGGAACGCAGCAAAGGGGTCGTTGGGCGAAGGCGCCGTGAAATCCTTGCGCACAATAGTCGACATCCTTCCAAATCCGAACGACTTGCCTACTCCCGGGCTCATCAGCGACTCACGGATCTTCCCAAGGGCCGCACCAGGAGTGGGCAGGCCAGGGGACCAGAGGGCGCCGTCCGCGCCCGCATACATCAGAGGGGGCTGGCTGGCGGAGCGCAGCGTCATGTCGAGCTTCTCCTCGTACTCAACAGCAGATTCCGGGTACTCCAGCGCCGTCACCATGGGCTCGTCCGAGGCGGCTGAGGCTGAGGCCTCGCTTGCGGAAGGCTCGAGCGAGACGGACTGCCAGAACTCCTGGGTAAGCGCGTCCATCGCGAGTGGGGCGGGTTTGTGGGGCCGATTCAGCGTGGCAACCGTGGGGCTGAAGACGGAGCGCCCGAGTGGCGATGGCGTTGGGGCGATGGGGAACCTCGGAGCGAGGTTCAGATCCTTCTTGGCCAGGTTCTTCTTCGCCAGACGACGCTCTCGCAGAGACTGCGCACGAGCACGCACCCGAGCGGAGCCGCTGGGGATCACGTTGTCCCGCGACGCCTGCCTGCCCCTCGTCTCCATCTCGTCGTTGACCAATGATGCTCCACCAGGCCCCAACTCCCTCACCTCAGTGGGCGAGATGGGGGCAGATGGGAAGGGCGACCGTGGATACGAGGACAGTGCCTTATCGAGGCTCTGGCTCGGTCGCGTCACCCCTTGCGTGCTGAGAAACGCCGAAAACCGAATGGTGCTCGTGGCGACTCTGGCGTCGTTGACTTTGGCCGCGGGCTGTATCTTGGGCGACCGCGGATCCTCAAACTCCGTGATGACCGGAGACGGCTGGTATGCGAGCGTGCGGAAGGCTTTCGGTGCAGGCTGGAGTCTGAAGCCATCGACAGAGGGTGAGTAGACACGTTCACCCCATCCTGGCAACGATAACGGGTTAGGGGAAACGGAGATGGGGGCACGATCATACGAGCCTGATGAGTGGGCTGTGAACGTCGCAATGAGCTGCGAAGGCGAGGACGGGAAGTGCACATGGGGCGACTTGATCGCCTTTGCAGATGGCGACACCTGAACAGTGAAGTTCACACTCTGGATGAAGGCAGGCGACCTGGGGGAGAGCGCTAGAGGCTCGGGACGTCTGAGAATGGTGCGCGTGGACCTGTTTGTGATGACAGAGCGTGCGTTGATTCCATTACGAAGGATAGACTGTGGTTGAGGGGCCATTAAAGGTGAGCTTTGGCGTACGTATGATTATTTGACAGAAAAAAAAACGCGAGGTTGAGAAAGTGTGGTTGGTGTTTTTTTGAAACTGTTGGAACGAGCAGTGTCTTGACCAGCAAGGCAACGTCGGTAACTGTTGGAGTAGCGTGTCAGCACTGCGACAGCGCAGGATGGGACGGATAGGGCACGTACGTCGTTAAAGTTCGTGAGTGACACACTACAAGTGGTGGGGGAAATTGTACGTTGGCTCTCTTTCTTATATATCATCACTGGGTTGCCATAGGGAGTTAATGCAGGGCCTCACAAGGCTTGCCCAATTCTGCCGCTGATTGGCCGCCGCACTGGCTCAGTACAGCCTCGTGCGCTTGTAGCGTACTGCCCTCCTATTATTGTCACTTCATCATATCAATGTGTGCATCTCATTTTCATCTCGCTCGACCTTCTATATCATTCGATGGGCTGCACCGTGTGCCTCTGAAAACGAAAAGAACACAAAAGAAACAACGACAATACGTGGGGGAGAGAGCTGGGAAAGAGGATCCGACTCCATGGATGGTGTGCTAAGCCGGTTCGTTTCCTGCGATTATTCAAATATTTCGCGTTTCATCAAATTCCAACAGTGCGCGAGGCAAATGTTGATCATTTTCATATATAAAAAGTATAAGACGGCCTTCTCAGCGATACGTCAAGAATCGCCCACTGCGTCTGTAGATCATCAACATCTGACAGCCCCTCGTAATCTCCCACCGAGATCGGTGTGGTCCCTCCTCAGAGGCGGCGAAAAATCTGGTAAGAACAGCCTTTTTAAAGCTACATACATAATACTATTCCAGTAGCGAGTCATGCGGAGGCGTGTACTATGACAAATGCTACCCTGGACGAGTCTCCCGGATAGTCGATACTGGCGAACCGCTCAAGTCGACCCTGGACGGATATCCCAACCCAAAGGACAATTATAAACGACGCCAGTGCATGTTTTCGGTCCTACGCCTTCCGTTTTATGATGTTGTTCTTCTTTGACTGCACAGCTTGTCGTGCTCAGGACGTCCTCACTTTCCCATGATCCATCGCTGCCAGAGGCCCAAACGATCGTTCTGTTACACCGCACTATTCTGCTGCACACCTGGAACTGTGTCATCCATAAATACGATTCGGATGTAGATCATAGCGAGGGGCACCGACTCGTATATGTTGGACGCGTGTCTGTGCGTACAAGAAGTGGGGAGATGGACAGTTGATGGATCTCTCTCCGGCTAATGTCCGCTGCACTCGTGTGCGGCACTGCAGGACAAGGCACCTCCTCGCGCAAAAATAGGTAAGTATCATCGATGTTCAAATACAAGTCTGACCATGCTCGATATCAGAATTAAGAACGCGCCGCTCTTTGAACACTTCAAGGTGCATCCAAAGCTCAGTTGCCCGCCACACTCAATATTCCATTCCATATTTCGCCTGGCAATTGTTACGAATCTTCAATTCGCCCACATAGGAGACAGGTACCGAACTGACCATGTGGACCCAAGTCGGTCCAAATTTTTGCGACGGCGTAGTCTCGAGCACTGTTCCATGGGCCGCCCTCAAATCCAGAGGATATGCAATTTCGCGCTTATTCACTGTCCGGGCTGATTAAAATGTATACTGACGGCGTACGCTAATGCGCTAATGCGCACCGACCTCAGCGTCCAAAAAATGGGTAAGAAATCACACCGAATAGTGGGTTGCGAGAAGAACATCGGCGGTGAGTGGCATACGGCGAGCCGTGATTTTTCTTTCGTGATCTTCCATTCCGGTCTTGTGGTCTTGTGGGCTGCCCACAGATGCCCGTGGGTTAGTAAATTATCAATGGGCGCTCATCAGCGCATACCTTGAGGCTTTATCTTCGCCGTGCGTCTACTATACGGGCTCATGATATGAGCCGCCGGTTTTATTTAACCCAAGTGTTATTAATCTCAGTTGAGAGCCGACGAGAACTCGCCACGCTGCCGCCACGCAGTGACTGTCCAACGGTCTGCGCAATTCTCCATGTTAAGACATAATCATCCAAAGACTGTTCCTGTACGCGTATGAAGATGTCTTGTTGAGCAGGTAGGAAAATTGCCATTGATGGGAAGTTGTCTTGTCAGCTTCGAAAAGGCGGGTCGCGGTTGTTTGCCACGCGCTTTCTGCAACTATCTATAAAATGTCTTTCTGGCGTCCCGGCTCAATAATGAGCTTCGAGCTCACTTTGTCTGATGTATCCCCCCCTTTTCATGTGCTAAGGAAGAATTGAGGCGCTCCTAAGTTGGGCGGCTTTTTTTTTCTGATCGATCAATTGAGCAAATATGGGAATTTCTTGCCCTCATTCGTCCATGCGCCACCAATTGTCAGACTTTGCGTAATGTCCTCCATCCGATATTAGACTGGGATAGGGATATGCGATCGTGTTTGCTGCGTCTGTAGCAGAGGAAGGTATACACGGCAGATGACATCAGTGGTGCCCCTGTACAAGTGGATTCAAATAGTACGCCATCCATGGAGAACGAACAAAAAGGTCTCCAACCGATCCATGTTCCGGCCCATGTTTAAGAGAGTCGGGCTCCCACTTCGACAATCGCATTTAATCCAGTTACAACATCCAAGTTGCATCCAAGTTCTTCCCTACACGCAAGTTCGCAAAATGTCTTCGCAAGATATCATAACCGCATACTCCGTCGCCGTCCCGGACAAGCAATCCCAAGATATGCCCGGACTGGACAAGGAAATGACTCCACACCTGGAGTACACCAAGCTTGAGGTCTGGGACGATAATGGGAAACCTAGTCTTGTTGAATATCAAGGCAGCGGAAAGTGAGTCGCTCCTCTCCAACTCATGGTTTTAAATGGCGCTGAAGAAGCACGCAGACTCAAAGGGAAAACCGCTGTAGTCACTGGAGGCGACAGTGGCATAGGGCGTGCGGCTGTGGTTATGTTCGCCCGTGAAGGCTGCTCGGGGATCACCATCACCTATCTTCCCGAGGAAGAAGCAGACGCCAAGGACGCAAAGAAGATGATAGAAGACTCGGGCGCTAAGTGCAACACTACTTGTGCTGACCTTATGGACGAAGCAGCGTGCAAGAAAGTTGTCGATGACCACCTGCAATCATTCGGGAAATTAAACATCCTCGTCAACAATGCGTCCAAGCAGTTGTGAGTATTTGCTTTTCACGAAATTATGTGTATCTTGGATCGCGTGATTGAAATTTTCAATGCTAGGATTTGCAAACAATTCGACGACATAGATCTGAAGAAGGTGGAGAGCACGTTCAGATCCAACATACTGCAGATGTTCGCGCTCACAAAATTCGCTCTGCCGCACCTCAAACGAGGCGCCTCTATCATCAACACAACCTCCGTAACCGCGTACAAGGGATCCAGTGGCCTCGGTAAGAAAAGCTCAAGTTAAGCGTACCGTAGTTCAACTGATAAAGGTGATCCATTTTCGTAGTTGACTACAGCGCGTCCAAAGGAGCGATAACGTCGTTCACTCGCAGCCTTGCTGTCCAGCTCGCACCGAAAGGCATCCGCGTCAACGCCGTCGCCCCAGGCCCCATTATTACTGCGCTGCAATCTGGGTCGCGGTCCGCTGAAAACATGAAAGGATTTGGCGTTGGACTGCCTCTTCACGGACGCGCTGGCCAACCTGCTGAAGCGGGTCCGGCATATGTGTTCCTGGCCTCCAGCGACTCGAATATCATGACTGGCCAAGTCATCCACATAAACAGTAAGTGTCAAGAGCTTTGCTTTTCGATAGGGTCGTTAATAGGTTATTCCCCATAGGCGGTCAACATATCGGGGGGTCGTAAATTTTCCAAACGAGGACAATAAGAATGTATGATATGTTAGAATAAAAAATGTTGACATTACGCAATCGAATGTACGGGCTTCAAAGTTGTATTGATGTGTCGATCGGAAGAAAAGTAGGAAACATGACACGAACTCAGCCCATATAGCTCAGCCCATACAGGGCCATCCGAACCCCGGCACTATTCAGTAGTGACAACTCCATCTTTTGGTTCCAGTTTCTGCTGTACCTCGATCTGTGCCGCAATAATTGGTGAGCCGAAGTCGATTGTTAAATGAAGCCCTCCAGACTGAGGTTGTTCCGTGACGGTATCGCTCGCTTCACTCTGGCGTGGCTCTGAAATAGCCTTAACAATCCCGAGTATTGCTGGAGGCCTGTCCTGTGAATTCAGAGGGTCGGATTTGAGATTTTCGAATGAAGAAGATCGGGAGTGTGAAAGAGGACTGTTCTTAGGATTGAAAACAATGTCGTCGTCGGTTGTACCAACATTGGTGTGCCCAGGTAAGTCGACAATTTCCTCTTGTTTCTTCATGTCGTCGTCACTATCATTAGACGAACGTGCAGAACGTGCAGTGTTGTCTGCGAAATCCGGAGCTGCAGTATTGCAAACAATGCCAGCTGAGGCTGAGGCTGGAGAGCTTGAAGGCCGAACAGCCGTCTCCATAGTGCTGGCCTCTTGTAACGTTAGGCCAGGTGGAGCTTCTAGGCCAAGAGCGCGTTTATCGGGCGAAGCAGGTCCTAGGGGTTTCGCATGCTCAGCATTGCGATTGAACCTATGAAGACAATAGAATCTTACCGTTTGCGACAGTCTCCAAATCAATTCCATATTTGCTGGCATTCTTGAAAAGGACATCCCACCATTCATCGGAAAACCTCGCAACTCCTTTCTGATTATAATTATATGTGTAGTAGCAGTGATCATAAACCTGGGGGTGCGATCTAAATCTGCGAGGCCTATGTTCTCGCAACGCTTGAAGTAACGATCGAAATTCAACACTGCCGACGACCTTCTCCAAACAAGAATCTGGATTCGAGGATAACTGTTTGTTTGCCAATGGCCAACTTTGGAACATTGACCATAGAAAGATCGAGGAATAGTGAAAGAGAATTTTAGAGGAATCTTGCTCTGAACGGACAGATATCAAGGATGACGCGTTGTTGATGTGGTTGGCGATCGAGCTGAAGATGGCTGTGTATTGAGCGACATTTTGTTGGTTGGAGGAATTGGTATGCAGACTGTTGACGAGTGCGGAACCCAATCGAAAAAACATGCCAGACGTCTGAGTATGTGTCCACAATGAAATGGTCGTTGTTGAATCTGGAGAATTACGGCGAGAGGCGGCCAATTTGAAGACAATGCTAATCAACTTCGCCAGAATTGCAGGTTGTCGATCTAGTCAATATTCCGTAGACAATAAGCAATGGCACGATAACAATTTCTGACGGAATGCCGTACCATAAGGAGAACCTCTTTGAATGAATACAGGTGCCAGCGCAATCCCAAATCCTTTGGTACGTATACCGGCCAAATCTACTGGCTGAGGTGCTAAGGCTCGTTGATTACTGGACAATATATGCGCCCATAATTCGAATTGGTATTGGCTGAGTGTGGGTGAAATATGCTTGTGTAGAAGGAAGTTGATAAAAATGAGCACTTGATCCTGGCAAATTAGATCTCGGGTGGCTGGTGAATCAAGATATTGATCTATATTAGGTGCAGCAAAATGAGTATATCGATTGTAGTCGTAAGTTCCGCCATGAAGGAGGATTTCTGACAGTGAACACTGATCAACAGGCAGATACAAACTTTTGAAGTAATTGTATCGTCGATCTTTTCGTTGAAAGAAATAGCTTTTTAGAGGTGTTATCCACATAGACGTAGAAAGCTCTTGAAAGCAGAGCACCACAGCACACAGGAAAGTTTCTGTGTGCTTCGCGGCGGGCGTCTCCGTAATTGCCTGGACAAGGCATTGAGTTATGTCGCTGAGAGGAAAAGAATCTTGCCAAGATTGAAGATGATAACGCAGACCTCCATCCTTATCCAAGATACACTGGCAGTACGCATCTCGCAAAGAAAGCCATTGACGATCGAAGGCAGGCCACGTCTGTTGTCGAAAGGTTTTCCTCAGAAAGGGGTTCGCATTGTATCGTCTGAACCGCGGTAGACGGAAATATATAGATCGCGAGACTCGACTTGGTGCCGCATACGATAGTATCCGAAGGAGGGGTGAGAATAAAACCAAGATGACATACGACTGCGGCGACTTGAACGCGCAAGGAGTGGGAGGCTTCCTGTAGGGATAGATGCCGGTTAAGAACACGAATCCTTGACATATTGGTAGGCCCGTTGTAGCGACGAGAAACAAGAGCGTCGATCCAATGATGATGGAGATGGGAATCGAAAGCTTGGGTCCGAGAGGCATTACAAAATCGATCAACCCCGCCAAGAATAAGGCTAGAGCAACCTGAAGAAGCACAGGTAGCGCCGCGAATATTTGGGGGACATACCACACTTCAAGAGATTCGAGTCGCATATGCAGTATGGCCAACTTTTCTTTGGAAGAAAAATTGGGGTAGGATTGGTGTTCGCGAAGCCATTGGAGCGAAATTGTGCCGATAAGAACAGTCGTTAGGCTGAGAATGAGGCTGATAAACCAGAAGACGTTGACACGGACAGAAGATGAATTCCGCGAGAATGTCGTGGCTGTGAAGCTGGAGGTGACGGAGGGAGGGAATGGAACGGAATTGTTGAAGCCATTTGCGATGTGGAAGAGTAGGCCGATAATTGCATCGTTAGGATCTGGTTGGAGAAACTTGTATGATTCGACTAGGAAGGCTGTGACGACAGCAGAGAAAAGACCAGCCTTGCGACGCGTATAACTTTCAAAATGACATGCATGGCAGGAAGAGATGCTTACGAATATCAAGAGATTTTGGACTTCATCTTTCCATGCACTGCAACGCGCTGTATCGACTTCGAGTTCGGGTTTCAACAGAGTTTCCCAAGGATCGCCGACTGGCTTCGGTGCATGCTTGAAATTGCTATATGGGCTCTCAGCACCCTTGGGTGCTGTTTGATCCTTCATTTCCATTTCCTTGTCCAAATATAAGTCACTGAGCGCCCGATGTCGCTCGAGGCTGTAGAATGCGCTCACCGACGTCACATCCGAATTTCCTCGTCCAGGCTCTGCCCAACCATCGTTTGAGTGGTTTGCGTTCATGAGTAACACTTGCGAAATACAGGACGAAGGGAATTGGATCTGGAGGACGATGGTGGAAGAGAACGACGAGGCTGTACTGTGAAGTGGCTGTATGCTATAGACCTGTGCGGCGATTCAACCAATGACTATAATTCCACGCCTTCCCGAATCAACCTTCACGCAACGATATCCACGGAGCCAATCGAGGTAATTTGGAGTAAATCATTGTAGATTCCGGAAAATTAAAAGCGTAAAGTGCGCGAGTCCAGAAGGGGGGATACGAGTCGGTGTAAATGGTCTATCTTCGACCTTGAGCTGTAAATGCCCTAGTCAAGCCCCAGCGTCCAACTGGGAAGGCCTTTAATGCGCCAGCGGAAATTGGGCAGCAATTGGTGGTGGTGGTTGCGGTTGAAATTAAATTATAATTCAAGTCGAACCCAGAGACCGGCAATAGCCGGGTGATGACTTGCCTTCGAAGTTCGACCATTCGTTTCTCTTTCATGCACGCTCATATACAATCACCATGCATGGTCTCAAGCATCTCTATGGCTGGCTTTCACTCCTTATTATTAACGACAAGGTTGATTCTCTGTGGATTGCAATTCGAACCTACTCCGATTTGTACTAAATTATTTCTGGGCGCACAAGGTCGTTTCCTTAAGGTGGCGAATCTATGCGAATGATAGCGTCTTCTGGCCTTGGACCATCCTGAAAAAGCTCCCTCGAAGGGGGCCTTGAGGTCTGCACGACTTCAATTCGCTCCATGATTACCGCAGATCCAAATTCAATTGTGGAATGAGGCCCCCCATGGCCATGGTGAATTGGTGGATTGGTATCACTCTTTTTACTGTGATGCTGCTCTTCAGCGACGGCGGTGACCTCAGGCAACGACAAAGAGTGAGGGACTGTAACCTCAGCCGCACCGTGATGTCCACCTGAAGAACGAGTTGGGAGAGGACCGCACAGCGATGGGCGAGAATGTGAAAGAGGGGAGTTGCTGATTGGACCCATGGTTTCGTTGACGGCTGGCGCACCATTGGCGGTCGCAGGTAAGTCGCAGATTGAACGTTTTTTCTCGCCTTGAACACAATCTTCTGAATTAGAGATGAAACTCTGAGAAGGTGTAATTTCCTCTTCCGAAACTGCGGTGTCAGTGGTGTCACTATTCAAAGTTGATGGTGCCACTGAAGGACGATTGATAGTAGTGCCAGTAGGATCACCGGTCGAAGAAGGAATAACAACATCTGCATTTGTGTTTGCGTCTCCCGATGTCTCGAGGGCATGGACCCCTTGTGCTTTGAATAGTATGTTCGCATTTCCAAAGAGCAAATCCCACCATTTGTCAGAAAATCTTTCTACGTCATCTGAAGTGCTCCAGGAGTAATCCTGATCCTGGAAATGGGCTTTCTGCATCTCACTATTCACCGAAGTCCATGCCCTATATTGCTGCAAAACTGCAACCAAAGACCATAGCTCAATACTAGCCGAGACCTTGTGCAAGGAAGCTGTTTTATTCCAATTGTACTTCAAACCGCATACCATCCTCTCGAGGAGCGCCCAAACAAAGACCGAAGAGAGATAAAACAATACACTTGGTGCATCATCAATTTTGGAATTCATTACTGAATTCGAAAAAGGCTTGAGATGGATGGCTATTGACATGAAGGTGGACAGGAATTGGTCAAGAATCTCCGGTCGATAGGAGGGCTCCAAGTTTTGAAACAGAACACCGACTACAGCCCCCAGCGACGAAATTTTCGTAGCAATTTCTGGGTGCTGCCACAGGGAAATTGTTGTACGATCTTGTGACTGCGTCGAAACACGCTGAGAAGATGCCAATTTGAAGACAGCGCTGACGAAATTTGTAAGGTTTGTTAATTCCTGACCTGAAGACATTTACGATTCATTCAGTATGAAAATAAGTATTTGTTCACTTCAAAGGTCATACCAAGGTAATCACGACAGATTGGTATAGGCACCAAACAAATGCCCAATCTACAAGTAGAATCTAGTCTGCCAGTGGAATCATTCACTGGAGGTGTCAGAGGCGTGGGTTTATACCGACTGCACATCAACTGTGACCAGAGTTCTAGTTGATATTGGGCAAGTGAAAATGAGGTGTGCCTGGATAGCAGAGTATTCAAAAAACCAAGTACTTCAGCCTGACAGAATAGACGATCATGCTGGCGGATGGACGATAGTAGATACTGATTGTGAAGAGTAGGATCAACGTAATTTTTGTACTCATAGACACCACCATGAAGGAGATATTCCGATAGGGAGCAATAGCTGGAAGAACGGTCGAAGGGAATATACAACTGTTTGAAGTAATTGTGACGCCGATCTTTACGTTGGACAGGGAGATGGTGCGACTCGGAGGGCTCTAGCCAGATAGATGTAGAAATAGCTTGAAAACACTGGATTGCTGCATGGAAGAAGGATTCCGTATGTTTGGCAGCACGCCGCTCCTGTACGACCTGGACAAAGTATTGGCTTATGTCGCTGAGAGGAAATGATTTCTGCCAACATTGCAGATGGTAATATAGGTCTCCATCTCTATCCAGGATGCATTGATGGTATGCGTCTCGTAGAGAAAGCCATTTACAATCGAAGGCGGGCCACGTTTGTTGCCGAAAGGTTTGAGACAGAAATGGAAGCGCACTGTACCGCCTGAATACGGAAGGAAACGATACAAATTGGTAAGCACGAGAGATAAAGTATGACAGCAGTTGCAGAAAGGGTGTCAACGTAGCCAAAATGACTCGCGATTGGGGTGACTTGAATGCACATGGAGTTGGAGGTTTTCTGTAAGGGTAGATCCCTGTCAGTAAGAGGAAGCCTTGGAATATTGGTAAAGCCGTGGTCACAACGAGGAAAAAAAGAGTAAAACCAACAAGAACAGAAACCGGGGTTGAAAGCATCTGTCCTATTAATAGAGGCAACACGAAATCAATCAGCCCTGCCAAAAATAAAGCGAGGGCAATTTGAAGCAACACGGGCAGCGCTGCGAATATCTGGGGTACCAACCACACATCCAGAGATTCAAGTCGCATGTGGAGTATAGCTAGCTTCTCCTTCGCAGAAAAGTTGGGATAAGATTGATGTTCTCGAAGCCATTGGAGGGAGATCGTGCCGATAAGGACAGTAGTCAGGCTGAGAATTAGGCTGATGAACCAGAAGATGTTGATGCGAACGGATGAAGAGGTCTGCGAGAAAGATGTAGATGTAGAGGCTGAGGTGGCAGATGGAGGAAAAGGGGCAGAACCATTTGCGATATGAAAGAGTAGGCCGATGATTGCATCGTTTGGGTCTGGCTGAAGAAATTTGTACGACTCGACCACAAAGGCTGTGACCACGGCAGAGAACAGGCCAGCCTTGCGAAGTGGCAGGTAAGCAGAAGTGGATTGATATGGTGACGCGAAACACTAACAAAAATCAAGAGATTTTGGACCTCGTCTTTCCATGCATTACAGCGCACTGTATCCGCCTCTAGCTCAGGTTTCAAGAGGATTTCCCAAGGGTCGCCGACTATCTTCGGTGCATGTTCAAAGTTGCTGAACGGGTCGTCAGTACCGGGGGAAACTTTTCTATCCTGTATTTCCTTGTCTAGATATCAG
This sequence comes from Pholiota adiposa, assembly GCA_009935795.1. Classification (NCBI taxonomy): domain Eukaryota; kingdom Fungi; phylum Basidiomycota; class Agaricomycetes; order Agaricales; family Strophariaceae; genus Pholiota; species Pholiota adiposa. The sequence goes on along the minus strand of QEYC01000230.1, from coordinate 72,808 downwards.
TTGGCCAGCCTAATGCTCGTTTGAAGACTATGAACCCACTGGTATCGAATTTAAGTGTCCTCTAGGATCTGCCGCTCGAGTGGTATTTGCTTGGTCAGAGCTCATGGATGAAGAAATGGGTGATGGCAGAAGGAAACCATGCTGTCGACCGACAGCTTCACTTTGAAGCTGTCATCGTATGCTGTGAAGCTATGTGCATGTTGAGCTTGTTTGGACACAGCCATTTGTTAATGACTATTTAGGCTTGACATCGGCGAGGAAAGCTTGAGCTTGAAAGCCATGGCGTCCATGATTTCTCGTTAATGTCAGAGGGCTATCCAGTTCACTTACGCAAACGACAAAAAACAATGGATATAACCTACGATCCGACATTTACATTTTATTTAGTCATTATTGCTTTGAGCGCCTGCACAGCTGGCTGAGCGATTGCCTGATTCTTGACTGCACCATCTCCTTTCATAAGCTGCAACAGTGCTCGCAGAAGACCCGCATCCGTCGCCTGCTTGAACACCTTTTGACGAATTTCGGGGTCTGTGATGCTCTGGAACACATTGGCGACACAGACAACCCCACGATGTACGAGACCTGGATCGGTCTGCAGAGGCTGTTCTCCCTCCTCCGTTGCGTCTCCTTCGGGAAGGCATGATGGGTCGATGAGCTGCGTCATCAATTTTAAGAAACGATGGTTTTCGAACTGGAGTGCTATGAGCGCGCTACAGGCTGATGGTGCGGCGGTGAGTGTGGCCAGAGCTCCAGAGGATGCCAATCGCGTTGGTAAATCATCTACGTCGGACAGCGCGAGTAGTACATGGATTTTGGAAGCGGAGCTCGGGGTCTCGCCAGAATATCGTTCGAAGATGTCGTCCGACCCCGCGATGAGGTTGCATATGAGCTCGACCGACGCCCTGCGGACCAATACATGTTCCTCCAGTAGCAATAGTTCTACCTTGTCCATGAGGCCGTCAGATTGTGCGATCCGCGAAGCCAACTCGGCACTGTAAGAAGCGAGGTTCGTCAAGGCCATGATAGCTTCGAAGCGTTGAAGGAGATTCGATGACGAGTGTTGGAGTAGAATTGAGAAGGGCCGAATCGCATCGTACATCATCCCAACGTTGGGTCCAAAGACCTGTACAGGGGCGGCGGTAATGGCGAGCTTCGCCAAAGCTTGAATAGTGTCGAGATCAGCCGTGCTGACAATTGCATCTTTGCCTTTGGTGCCTGTGGGCTGCGCCGACAGTGCTTGCTTGATGATAGTTTGCAGCACCTTCGCACCTCCTGCCTGGAGAACCTTGCCTCTATTTTCCTTCTCCTCGACGATGTTCAATATTGATTTCCCTACGCTGCCTCGCACGCCATGTGAATCCGACGCAGCGATAGCAGCTGGGAAGACAGGAAGAACGCCAGCTGCAACGAGCCGGCGTATGCGGGACTTGACGTGGCCGTCGTCATCGAGTACAGAATTCATGTTGGAGTCCTCTTCTAGTCCTTTACCAGCTTTGGCCATCCGCTTCAGTTTCTCCATCTGCCTCTGCTCTCCGGTAAGTCGTGGTCGTAAGTTGGTCAAGTTGCAAATTATGAGAACGACCCCGTACACTAGAGTGGGATTCGTATCGACCGGATCTAAAGATTTCGCCGCTTTATGCGTAGGAATTAGTGCGAAGAGATTCTTGAGGAAGGTCGGGTTTTTGGAAAATATCTCCTTCACGGTCGGCTCCGTGCTAAGATAGGCCAGTCCTTCAACAGTATCCACGGCAGAGGTAGTTTGTCCTGAGGTAATGATGGCTACCATCCTCTCCGCCAACTGTTCTGCTTGCCCACTTTGTACCTCCGGAGTCGCATTTTCAGGGGCGTCTGTCGCAGCGCCCTTCGAAAGCTTGATGAGTGCAACGGAGGCCGCACTTTGCAGTATCGGATCGCCGGTTTGTCGTGATTTGAACTCCAACCATCGTACAATTTGTGGGGTGATAATTGCCCTGCAGCGTTTATGCCCGCAAGCCTGGCCCAATAGATGTGCGACCTCCTGGCATAGGAATGGTGACGGGGTGATATCGACAGTGTCTGTCAGGTTTTCGAGTAAACCATCGTCTGCGAAGATAGTAGAAGCTGCTTGAGTGTCGACTTGGAAGAGGGCGGTTAAGAATGTGATTCCATGGAGGAGCGGTTTCTCTTCGGTTTCTCCTAGATCCCGCAGGACGGCTGGCCCGAACATCTTCACGATGTCATTCGTCGCATCTTCTGGGGCCTTCCCTTTCCCCTTCACATCTCTCAAGCCTTGGCATAAAGCAGAGAGGACAACGTAGGCCTTGGATCGAACATCACTCGAATCCGATTTCGTTGTGAGGAAAGCTGAAGTCAAACACGCAATTTCATCTGGGAGCAGTTGGTAATCGGATGGCGATCGCGTTTTCTTGAGAATATGGTTCAGACGGTCGTCCATATCGTTTGTTGCCATACTAAAAGGCCTCTGAGTCGGCCCCTGAGGTGGACAGTGGCAAGGAGGACATGAGCGGATGCATGATGATGGAAAGGACGGAAATAGAAAGTGATCGTCCCGACCCAAATGTGATCCCGAATATTTTCAACCTTACTCCTCCACCATGAGCACCTTCAAGATGTCAAAATCTGAACAAAAATCCCGGGATCCTGGAATCCAGTCGGGGGATCTAGTCCTAGTGCGACTACCAAAAGGCGACATCAGGAGTGTGAAGGTGGAGAAAAATACGTGCGTCACAACTCCTTCCAAAACAAATCGCAGGTCTGAGTGCAATCCTAGAACTGTAGTTATCCCAAAATTTGGCTCTTTCTTTGCCAATGAAATCATTGGCCAACCTTATGGCCTAACGTACGAGATACAAGACAAAAAGCTCAAATACGTCCCACCTCAAACCTTGGAGGAAATTGGTGCGAAATTTTGTCCTTTACCTCGGTTCTTCCTCTGACTATTCGCCCAGAGGACACTGACGCAACGAACGAACTGATAAACGATGGGGAATTCGTTCAGCCTCTAACAGTGGATGAGATCCAAGCTCTGAAGCGGTCAGGCGCCCACGCATCCGTACGTTACCCTGCTCTTTGGATTTCCTCCGTCTTTTCACTTCAATGGCTGTAGTAACCCTCTATTCATTCATCCCCAGGACATCATAAAAATGCAGATTGAGCAACACGCCAACTATTCCCTGAAGACGGAATATAGCAAGGACAAATATAAAAAACGCAAGGAAGCCAAGTAAGTCAACTGCCGCACATCTCTCGGTTCATTCTCATTCGTTGCAGATATTCCAAAGTATTCGCCACCATCGAACCAACCCTATACAACGTTTGTGAATATTGGTTTGCAAAAGACCAACTTCGGCTTCGTGACCTACGGATAGACTCGCTGGCGCAGATGCTCAATTTGGCAAACGTCCGACCAGGAGGCCGATATTTAGCAGTTGATGATGCCTCAGGCATACTTGTGGCTGGAATTCTGGAACGGATGGGAGGTCAGTGAATTTATCCTATGATAAATCAATTTGTCTTAACGGTCAACCAGGCGAAGGAAAATTAATCACTATATGCGACACCGACTCGCCTCCAGCATACCCTTGCCTAACGCAGATGAACTTCCCTCCATCCATCACCGATGTTCTGATAAGCCTCAACTGGGCAACAGCAGAAGAGGAGTATACCCCAAGTGCGCCAAAATCTCCGCACTCGACTCAACTCTGGCTGATGCATTTTCTCTAGTACTATCTCCAAGCGACGTTCCCACCGAACAAGTTAAATCTGACCGTCAAAAACACCGCTTGAACAAGAGAAAAGCTGTCACGGATCTGCTGAATAACACTCGGGAAGAGCTATTCTCTGGTGAATTCGACGGGTCGGCACCTTTTATTTTATTTTATTCTTTCTTAGACTCATCCGCGACTACAGCCTCCTCATCGCAAGCGAATATGACCCGTATTCTATCATTGAAAGAATCTCCCCATATCTGGGAGGTTCAGCGTCGATCGTGGTGCACAGTCCATTTAGCCAAGTACGACTTTACGGCTTTCTCTCTGCCATTGACGCTGACATTGTTTTTAGATAATCGTCGACCTTCAAGCAAAACTTCGCGTCATGCCTCAGTTCCTCTGCCCGACAGTATCAGAATCATGGCTGCGACGCTATCAGGTACGTTGCACATTCTTTCCTGCACTATTTTTTCATTTCACTGAATTATCATTTTTTGCTAGGTGCTGCCAGGCCGTACGCATCCAATGATGGCCATGTCAGGCTCCGGAGGTTTCTTATGTCACGCAACCAAAATGTATGTCCTCATTTCCAAAACGGACCCATGTTCGAATGTTGACTCCCTCCTCTAGCTACGATGACCCAACTGCTGAAGGCGCCCCGAGACCCAAGCGTCAGAAACCAAAACCAAAACCAGATGTTGAACTTGAATCTGCATCCCCTATGGAGACCCCGAAGGACACCGGCGCCGCCAACACGCCTGATGCAGCTTTTGTGATCGATGAATCTGCTCTGAATGACCACGATGTGGATATGTCCGGCGCGAGTCCGAGTACGAGCTAAAATTTCTTTCAGGGTATCAGGGATACAGTTATATAGTGTAGATATCAATCCAGTTGTATGTTTCTCAAGAGGTTATATTCATTGACTATTATTGACAAGCTCTCACTGATCGTTTGTCATTGGTAAAATCATTCCTCCCTGTGTAAATTTCTGTCGCATTGCTCAAATCGCACCCCGTAAAAAATATATCGCCGTCAAAAAATTGAGGAGGCGTCTAGACGACACAATCTGCCTAATAACCAATTTGCAAACATGCAAAGCTATGATTTTTCATCCTGCTCGAAAGGCTTGAATCTTTGCAGCATTTCTAAGAGGGATACATTAGTATCTTTCATATGCAAAATTTAATCGACCCGTACTTGAAGATATTCCATACAGCTGTTTGATTTTTGAAGATAGCAAATCCTATACATGGTATTAGTCTTTTGCTTCCTAGTCATTGGAATGAAAATGGCTTGCCATCGTCCGGGGATGCCTATTATCAAGACAAATCAGTTGATGATTTCAATTATTAGGCAAGAACTATATTCACCCCGTCAATGAGAGCATCGGCATATTTAATGAGGCGATTTCCTCCATCTTCTTTAAGACCTAACATCCCGAATTGCCAGGGGAAGATTCTTCAAAATAGGGTTGATTATTTCACAATAAACTTGACAGACTGGGATGGAAACATACCCGCTGTGAAGAGGATACATTAGCATACTTGCTTTATTCAGAAGATCGAAGAATGAGGAGACTCTTAACTTACGCATGCTTTGTTTTAAGCGCCAAGTCAACCCAGACAGAATAAACCTCAGTCTTATTTTCTGGTCAAAATGTTTGAGAACAAGCAACATTGTTTGGATAGCAGAACATACGAAGTCCAGTAACTCCGAATTCTTCGAGGATGACAGGCTTGTTAGCTTTCTTAGCGGCTGTAACGCCACGCTTTGTTAGCAGGTAGAAGGCAATTATTTTGTGTTTTCTTACCGTTTGCGTGTGCCTGAATCCAGAAAGAACCCCAGTCCTTTATTGAGAAGTTGGATCCGGGAGTGTCCTATTCAACAGTTTCGAAATCAGCAGCCACTCAAGAATGTTTCTACCATTTAAATTGTTACTCACAAGTTGAGGGTACCTGAATAGACAGTACCGTTTCTTTCTGGATAAAAAGTTTTGAGGATAACTTACCAGGTTTGAGGATATAAATGCTATTCCGAAGGTCAGCCTGAGGCTGTGGATGATTTTTCCATTGAGAAAAAAAACTCACATATGTGCCAAAATCGACGTTAGGAAGGGTCAGATCTGTGTCAAAATCTTCACCAGCTACACATTGAATAGGTCAGTGAACAATTCAAAAAGGACAGTCTGAATTCGATTTCATACCTTGGCCATTGAAGTTATAATCCGAGTTGAAAACACCATCGAACCAAAATCCTACATTCTTGTCTTTCCAAAAGAAATGGCCCTCTCCTCCAGTAGTGATCAAATGGAAGGGGTCGCTTCAACTCTGATCAGCGCGTATTCCCAACTTTGCTTCAAGGATAAAAAAAATACATACAGCGAGCGGATAAATTCGGACTGCTGCTTGTACCACTTCGTGAGAAGCCCAGTCCCAGGAACACATGCCGGGCCTGAGGGCAGGTCTCCCAAGCATCGCGCCTCGTTCATCATCTCCCAGGCGAAGATGTTGGGTGAGTTTTTGTAGCGGTTGACGATGGTAGATACGTAGCGCTCTACAGGTGTTGGTCAGAAAATATGAGTGAATTTGTGTATGAGGCGTGAACAATAAGACAAACGGTAAGATTGGACAATCTTGGGGTTGGTATAGAACACATCATGCGTGTTGCCGCCGCCTGCTATCCAGTTGATGTAGAGTTCCATGCCCTGTTAAATTATGAGTCGAAAAGTAGGTTTGAATGTGGAATACCAGCTTACCCCATATCCCACCCTGTGATACATAGACAATGAATATCAATTTTTTTCCCAGAAAGAACTTCCATACCAGTTGTTGGTAAAGGCAAGAATGAGTTTGATTCCATATTTACCTGCTGTTTTGACGACATAATCGAGCCTTTGGAGGCCTTGTGGGCCATCGTTAAGAACCCAATCGCTTGAATTCCAAACCTACAGTAACGAACAGTAAATTCATTTCCCAGGATGTCATAGGAAAGGTACATACTTGATAGTATGTTAAACCAGATTGAAGAGCTCCTGCAAGCTCGGAACCATTAATGGCATTGAAACCCTGAATGGTCGAGGATGAGCAAATGAAGAACAATACATATATAGAGGACACTTTATACCCATGTGCGGAGGACTTTGATGCCAGCACTCTGCATTTCTTTGAAGGTAGCATCAACGTCGGCAGTAGTAGTCAACAAAGGAAGCCACTGAGGGAAACGGCAGTAGTGACGAGACTATGAGCAGTTGTTGGTCAAGACCTCATAGCAATCGATACTGACATAAGAGTTGGCCCCAACGAAATTCTATTTCCAAAAGTTAGAAGAAATGAATGCCTCTATATATCTCAATAGCTCACAAACGGTTTCCCATCGAGCTCGAACTGCCCATTTTTCTGCATCACGAATCCTTTTGGAGGCGAAGGCTTCACGTCGGAGGACGCCCCAGTGAAGGCCACCAGCGCACAGAGCAATAGAGCAAGCACAGACCGCATGATGTCTCGAGACAAACCGACTCCACCGTCGTCGTGTATTTATGCTTGTGAGAGAAGTTTCTTCGGTACATCGTCGGAAGACAGGAGATGCCAGCGGTGCGCTATGGGCCAGGGCTAGCAGACGAAGGAGACAGGCTCCGCCTTCCACCTCATAACGTATAGTCATCTGATCCAGAGAGAAGCACATAAAAGTGGTTATGGAAGAGAAGGAAAGGCTGGCCCTTTACACGGCCCTTGGCGGAGACGAAGCATTTTATGCCGGGCATTCGGAGTCGTTAATCTTAGAGGGTATTCGACACCAAGTGAGGCTGTTTCCAAGCATCCAAATTCCAGAGCTTTGCGAAGAAATTCTTTCGCGATTTATACGCAGAGTCATACGCTGACGCATGTGTATCCTGGATTTTCTTCTGCTATACATACTAGCCAGCGGAGTCAACGACCGTTTTGTGTTGCGCTCAGGCCTGGAGTTCGTTGAGACTTCGACCGAACTTCTGTCATTGATGAAAGAGGTTTATAACGCGCCAGGAAAAATAGTAGCGAGGCCGTTGGCACATATGTGCGTAGCAGGATGATGGTCGACGTTGAAGCTTTGAAGCTTGAAGTCGAGCCTCTAAAAGCGCTCGCCAGTGCGGAAGTTACAATGTGATCCGGCTCGGCCCGGATAACCGTGTCTATTCCGGGCCGTTGGACTCTGCTTGAGCTTGGACTCCGTCTACATACATATGTACTGCTCGCACTTAGACTTGCACATACACCTTCACTAGCTTAGAAGGCTTCTCCTATCTCAGGCTACTCGAGACGAAAGATGACTGCAGACGAAATCAAAATGACGACCATCCGACGCTGCCGGATTTCCTACTACTTACTAGCTGAAGGCTTTTCGGTGCTTGAATCGGTCTACATCTCTGCAAATGAAACACTGAATCCGCATGCTATTCGTCAATCAGGACCATCTCTTACTTGTCACTGCTTCTTTTGCATTCCATCTGCGCCTCAGATCATTCCAGAATTACATGAACCCGACATGCTTATTCAGAAAACTAAACATGCTACGATACAGTATGTATGTTGAACTACTCAGAAGCTCGTCCGGCGTTTAGGCCTGTGCTCCTTGACCTGGAAGTGGTCGTTGTATCCGTGACCAGCTCCGGGAGTCCTGGATTGATCGTGCGCAATGACGCCCCGGAAGGTGTGGTGGCCGCTCTGAGTCTTCTGCGTAATGACACGCGCAGGGCTGGGAGTTCCGGGGTTGTGGTGGTTGGGCAAGGGGAACTCCCTTCCATGAGGGTGGCGATGGTCACCGGGGTGCACAGTCATGTGTTGCAACGGTCTGTGCGATCCCCCGGGGTGGGGAAGCTCATGGAGTCTGTTGCCGAATGACTGTCAAAAAAGTCAGAATTTTGGTCAACTTGCGCGGCTCAATTGATCTCACTTTGAGAGGCGACAGTTTCTTCTGCCTGTTACTTGCTGTCTTCAAGCGCTCATGCTCCATGTGGCCATCGAACACTGCCTTGCGGACATCATGTCCAGTGTAGTGGTCTAGATAACGAAGTCAGCACACGACCGCCTGGTTCTGTTCAAAAAACATACGGGCAGGCTTTCCGGTCGAAGGCGCAGCTGGGACGTGGAACGTTGAGTGTCGATGAGGCAGGCCGGTCGTCTGCCTGTGTTGCCTCGCGGCTTCGGGGTGCCTCGAGTCCCTGGTGGGCTCTGGCATAGGCTCACGCCTCACGACGGTGGCGTCGCCGAGGTCGACTTCGCGGGCATCAATGTCATTGGATGGGATGACTAGGCCAGCAGCCGAGGTGGCAATGAAGGTGATAGCAAGCAAGGCGTTGAAGCGCATTTTCTACAATGGAAAGACAACGTTAGCATAATGCAGCGACGATGAGATAGGTGCGTAGAGTAATACTAACAGTGATTTGTTGAAGTCAATAATATCGAGCACCAGCTAGATGTCGGATAGCGTCGCGAATTAGCATCATACAATGAGGAGAGTAGCTGTAGGATGGCACTTACGCTACGAGATGAGGGAAAGACCAGCTTTGACGAAGTTATCAGTTCGCTTTCCTCTGGCTTTTATACTCATGCTTAGGATTTTTTTTGTGTCAGCGGCTGCAGAGGTTGCCAATGCGGCTGATAGTCATCGAACCAAGAGATCGCAAACATCATATGGAAACTTCTCCCAAACACTTTGCCACGCTGACAACTCCTGGCGACGCGTCTATAAAAGTCTACATCCTTGTCCGTGGAGTCGGCATGTAAAAAACTGTGTAATAGACCTCGTTTCATCAAGCAAGAAGCGAAGGGGAACGAAGCCGAGCGTGACCTTGTGAGAGTGATAGGTTTTTTTTTGACCAACTTCGACGTTTTGACCTCTACACATTCCATGCGCCTCCCTCTCCAAGGCATAAGATAGCCTATAGAATGCGAATCCGAACATTGATTGTTGCGCCTCTTATCTGGGATAATTCTATTTGGAAACCCGGGTCTCAACGGTTAACCCCCTTTTCAAATATTTCATTGTTTGGAAACCTGGTTGCTCGCTTGAGCCAGGGCCCGAACAGTTGATGCCAACAACGGTCACTGCCGCCACTGTGTACTGCTGTTATGCAGGAGGCTCGAGCAGAGCGAACGCATTTGCTGGCCCAGATATTATTTCTCTGCAGGTATACTTCACTCAGAATAGCTCTACTGCCTCTTATACACACTGTACTTGGCTTGCGAGAGGTATAGAATTTTTTTAGGCTGTGTTCATCTCGAAATATGCCTCTGTGTGAGATTGATTGTGACTATTTTCGTGACGTGTCCGGGCGATTTTCAAAGTGGCATATACCATCTATTAATACTGCTCTATCTACTAGTATAGGGTGTTGCCTATGTCGAGGTGGCATACTTAATCGCTGCCATATTGCGAGAGGAAAAGTTCAAGCTGATAAAAAGCACTCTAATGCTGCAAAAGCGTCTGTCACTTTAACATCACGTTACCGAGTTGCCGGATGCATGCCGATGGCAATTACTCGCGGCAAGCTCAGCCGTCCGAAGGCTGAGCCCGTCCGGCGCCGCCATCAAATGTCGGAAACCCAGTTTCCAAACAACGAAATATTTGAAAAGGGGGTTAACCGTTGAGACCCGGGTTTCCAAATAGAATTATCCTCTTATCTGTGCCATTTGTGAGCTCGGAAATCAAACTGTTGAAATGCTGTACATTGTACAATGATCCGAGTCATAGTTGGATCCATCAGCGATCAAGGGTATCAGGGACGAGATCACCCGAAGATGTGCGAATGATATCATGACCAATTGTGTACATGTACATTGTACAATGTTCCAGGCTGGAATTCAACTGGAATTACTCGAGAAGTTTAAATTGTAGAGTACAAAGGTCATACCAATACAGAGGTATATTATCCAGAATCATTACAGCTATCTGCAAATGTGTAGACCGCTTTTGATTTTCTGCAAGTGGCGCTCGAGTGGTGGTTGGAGTGGTGCGCTGTGGAACAAATAAACCAGTTGGGGTAAATCAATGTTGGTCCGCCCGTCGCCGTGGAGCTCCTTCCCTTCCTGCAGCCATAGAGGGAAAACCTTTGGCCTTTTGGACCTTTTGGGCTTAGGATTCAAGGTGCATAGAAAGTGATATGCGTCATGCCGTCTCCACCTTCCAAAAAAAAGAATGTTTGTACCCTTCACTGCCACTTGTTCGAAATTTCAAAATGGTCTACACATTTGCAGATTGCTGTAAAAGACGTAGAAAGTTCGTAAGGAGGTGAGCAGAGATGGTCCAGAAGTATGCGCATGTAGAAACACTTTGCGGCGTTCATGGATTTGGATTTGGATCGTTGGCAGCTTCTGGAAACAGTGCGGCAAACAACTACCCAAGCCGCATCAGTGATTAAATTTTACTTGGAGCCTCGTGTGCAACGGGGGACTAACCTCATCAATGATAGTGTATGCAATGTGTTGATTCAGCCGACGGTTTTGCAGAACGGCAAATATTCTGCGGGCACCACGGCGGGCGTTAGAGCGTCCGATCATATTTGCGGCGAGGTCTTAGAAAAATAAGATCAGAACACGGAACAAAAGAGAGCGAAAAACATACCAGGAACGAGCGAGGACAGTTTCCTGTTGGCATCATCCCGTGTCCTGATCTTCTCCTCCGCGGTGCGAGGTGGGCCTGGCGGTCTGAGTTTACCACCAGGCCACAGGTTTTCGCGAAATATGCCAATGTATGAAAGCAAGCGATTTTCACTAAGCAAGAACTTCACATTCTCTCGAATTTTCCGTTCAATTGTTCCTCCGAGGACTTGCTGCAGGATTATTACAATGGCCTGCCTCCGTAACCAGTTATTCTTCTTGTTTAACTCGAACACCGCGAGAATGAGGTCGCATATAGGCGCCGAGAACGTCGACGTTGACGTCTCACCATCGAGTGGTTTGAGGTCGCCCGAAAGCTTCATCAAAGCAGCTTCCCCTGCAGCCTTGCCCGACGCGCCGAGAGCCTGCGCGACTAGGTCCTCGTCATTGATGCCTGAACCGACGATGCCTGTAAACTCAGCCGCCTGCCGTGTAAGACGCTGTATCATGACATCGAGCATGGACGGCCCAAAGAACATGTCGTCAATACTCTCTGCAACCGAACGATACACGTTCCGCACGAGGTTGGTGCCAGAAAAGGGGGCCGGCGCTTTTGACGCGGCGCTTTCTCCATGCACGGCGGCCATGAAAGGTGAGTCGCGTGAGAGGAAGGTGCGTAGTTCCTCGCTCTCGCAGACAACGGGAATAGCGATGACGCTCTGTAGAATTTTGTTGAATATGGCACATCGTGACTCGTCGGACTGCAAAAACCCTCACCTGAAGATACTTCTCCAGCGCAACTCTCCTCGTATCCAAAAAGCTTCCCGAAAGGGACGCGACGAGTCTCTTCCCGGGGAAGTCCAAATTCCTCACCAACACATACCTTTCCTTGAGTTTGTTGTGCATATTGTGGAATTCATTGTATCTCCTCGCGATCACCCAGCCACTCGCGAAGCTTCCATCCGGACTGAGTTGCTGCACTTCCACAAGATATCGCACGACCGACTTGCCGCCCTCCTCCGCCACCGTGGAGCTGACTATGCTCACGCGCGTTCGGTCCGACACGAGCCGGTTGGCACTCTCCTGCTGCTCGTACTGTTGCTTCTGGAACTGGAGTTCGCGTAGTTCGCGAGTCATCGCGCTTTTCGAACGCGTGAGTAGCCTCAGCTCTTGGGTGTCCCCCGTCAGCTCAGCCTTCTTGATCAGCGTATCAAGCATAGTGTCCTGTGCCTCGAGGTTCGCGATGTTCTCACCCAATCGCGCAATTTCGTATGAAAGCTGCAAGTCTCCCGGGGCGGCGAGTTGGAAGGAACCAGGCTCGTCCACAGCACCTTCCTGATCCGCATCGTCCATTTCTTCTGGATCGTGTTCGACATGACCCTCCTCAAACGCCACATTGTGCACTACTTGCCGCTTTGGGCGCTCAGAAATGCGCATAGACTTGAACAATGGCTCCGCGTTGCGCTCGTTCAATGATGGTCGTGTACTGGAGCGCTCCTCCTCTGACGCCATGATATCCGTCAGCGCGGCATGAATCGCTTCCATACGCTTCTCCTCTGCACGCTGCATCTCATCCTCCGGGTCGTCAAATAATGGGGCACGCGCAGGTTCTGAAGAAGACGCCTCGGATACAGGTGACATTAAGACCTCAATATTCGACGGCGTGTGTGGCGCATTCGACATCTTGGAATGCATCGACCGGGCCGAGTTCGAGCTGACCGAGCGCTGCATGCCAAAAATCGCACTCTGGTCATAGTGCACGATAGTATGCTTCGATTGCACAGACGGCGAAAGTGGCGTCCTCTCCAAAGCACGCCCAGGCATCGCCACGGTCTCAAACGGGTCCGCAGGTGCTTCGCTCGCCGTAAACCCCGCATCACTGATAGCGCGAAACCATAGCTCCGAGCGTTCGAACTCTTCAAAATCTTGCTCCATATCTCGCTCCACCTGTTTCTGAGCTCGGAGAACACTGCGCCGCACTTTCCTCTGAGCCTCCACCGAAGGGCTCAGATCGTATGCGAATTCCCGAATAGCGTCAACGTGTTTCTTTGATATCGCCGCGAGGGAGATTTGTGTCTTGCCGTCGAGGAAATAGAGGTCGTTAATCATCGAAATATCCTCTTTCACTGTGACTGAAGTTGAGGGATCCTGAATAATCTCTTCTTCGTCGCCTGAGCTGTCCGAGTCAACACTTTCCAGTGGGTTCTTGAAGCTTTCGACAGTAAGCCAGAATTGCACGGGTAAGGAGCGATGCCGCCGGTCCATAAATTCCATGAAGTATGACAACGAGTTTGGATTTCGGAGTATATCCCGTAAAGAGACAGATTTTGGTTTCTCCTCTTGGATAGTCATCTGTCTCTGTTCTATGGTGAATTTAAGTCAAACAATGAGGTATGGATAATACTCACTGAGTTGTCTTCACCACCAAGAACCACAATACGATCTTCGACTTTCCTCTTCGCAGTGTACAGCCGATCAAGGAAGGCCACAACATCCTCTGTCTTTTCGCCGTCAATCCAGTCCTCTTTCTCGTGATTGGCTATATATTTTCGAGGTTAATATTCTCTTATTGCTCGAATAATTATAATCAACGAACCAAGCAGTAGCCGCGTCCTTCTTATCTCCCCGACAATGTCATTCTTCAGCCGACGAGCGTCCAATAGTGATGATGTGGTGGTGAGACTGCGGAGGAATGACTCGAATTGACGTGCGTTGGTCCGAATAGTGATTCTTTCTGTAGGGCCTGCAGTGATAGGGCTCGAAGGCGCAACTCGGCTCTTCGGTCGAGGTGATTGCGCTTCCAGCACATTCCGAACTTTGGAAATCAGTTGTCTAAGTTGTTTGGTAAGTAAATCTGAATCAGTGAAGAACATAAATCGTACTGTTGATGTATAGCAGCTCCTGCCTGTATTCGATGAGTCCTATTAGAATGATCAAGTAAGGTAAAGCACAAAATGTACCTACCACTTGGTCAATCGTTCTATTCCAGAAGTCCGGATCGGCAACCATTTCCACTATGGGAAATAGGACTGAGCAAGTTACAATTTCCCTGACCACAATTTTCAGAGCTTTGGAATTTCGTTCCTTGGGTGGGAGGATGTGAGGCAAAGCCTTGTCCACCAGGTGCCGCAGATGCATTTCCTCCGTCTGTCGAGTGAACGTAGTCGAAAGGTTCTCGACTGCGGGGTGAATCTTGACACCCTTGGTAGCATACCTACTTGCAAGAAGAAGATCCAACTCCTCGGATTGTGTCAGCCGCCGCTCGAGACCCGCACCGCGGAGGGCGACCTCGGATTCTCGAAATTGGTCGATATGTGCGGTGACTTTGGGCAATATCCGTTTGACAATGAGCACAGAAAGGTCGACTGCAGATGCTCGCTGATGGAGTTGTTGAAGAGATGCGTGGACGACCGACGAAACCGCGATTGGGAAGGAGGGCGAGCTTGAAATGCTGGTGTACCAACTGGACACAAAGTCCCTCATAGCCATTGAGATAATCTCGTTCAGGGCGTCGGATACTTCATGAGATTCGGGGTATAGTGGCGGCAGGGTTTTTGGTGTGTTCTGGGACCACTGCGAACGGGTAAGCACAGCTTGCCAAGCTGCTGGTGTTGAAAATGCAAATGGTTTTGCTGCATTTTGTAGATAATTTGTGTGCTGATGAGTCATATGGACATCGAGATACCATCCTAGATAGATATTGAGTAATAAATAGGCAAAAGCGAGGATAACAAGAATGAGAGGCGAGATGAGCAGAAGTGTAAACGGAGACGATATAGCTCGTGAGATGATAGGCAATACAATGGCGAGAACGGCGACCAGAACAACGACCTGGGTGTTGGAAGGACCGGGCATGGCGTCAAGCCATGAGATGGCTGCAAGAAAGAAAGAGTCGCGTCGTCACTGTCAGTCGCGAAGCCTGACTGGCTGCTCACCATCAATCACGCGACTCCGACGTCGGACCTTACAGCCGCTTCCCCATACTCTCCTTTAACTTATCCCCCATTTTCACCTTCCGGAAGTGCCAGGAGCAGCCACCGGGTTGTCCAATGTCTATCGCCCCTCCACCAGCCAAAGGCCGCCCGGTGTCTACTCTAGAAGGTTTTATTTGCGGTGGAATTGCCGCCTGTATTGCTGTACGCGCCCCGCATGCCCTGAATTAATCGACTATCACTGATGCTTTGTCCTTTTCGACCTCAAGGTGACTGTGTCAAATCCAGCAGAAGTCGCAAAGACACGGTTGCAACTACAGGGAGAACTAACCAAGGGTGGCGGAAAGAAGGTGTACAACAACGCCATTGACGTCCTTGCCAAGACGTGGAAGCATGAAGGTTTACGGGGTATTCAGAGGGGGTTGCCACCAGCGGTGGGTTTGCTTGCTTGCTTTCGTTTGGATTGTGCTCATCGTGTTATCAGTATGCATACCAAGTGAGAACTCGTCATTCCCGCTGCAGGACGAAGTCTGCATATCCTAACACTTAATTAACACCCTTTAGATCCTGCTAAATGGCTCGAGGCTAGGTAAGTAACTCCCGGTCTCTCCAGGTTAGACGCGCATGAATACACGTCTGCAGGATTTTACGAGCCATTTCGGAGAAGTATCAACAAATTTATTGGATGTTCGGCCGACGAACAGATCACTTTTACTTCCGTGCTCGCGGGCGCTAGTAGTGGTGCCGTTGGAGGTATGCTGTTACGTCCTTGCGATTAGTATTATGGTTGATCATATTGCGCAGCCTCGCTCGGAAATCCTTTATTCCTGATTAAAGCTCGGATGCAGGTCAGTGAGATATAATTGAATAGTTTCAATTTTCTGACCTGAAATTTCGTTTGTAATAGGCATATTCACCAGCGCTTCCAGTCGGCGCACAACACAATTACAAGAACGCTCTCGACGCTCTTTCGACGATCTTCCGCGCAGAGGGTGCGAGAGGACTTGTTCGCGGAATCGATGCCGCTATCCTAAGAACTTCCATGGGTTCATCCGTAAGAGAATTTTGCAACCGTATGGAATAATATCAAATTGAATGCTGTCAATAGGTACAATTGCCCAGTTATAACTTCACGAAAGGTCAACTCGTCAAACATGATATCCTGCCAGCAAACAGTACATGGACATTCCTCGCGAGCAGTACTGTATCAGGAGCTTGCGTCGTACGTTTCTTCCCTCACTCCCTTTTACGTTTATCTTATAATACGCTTTGCAGTGCCTCGCGATGCAACCTGCAGATACCGTCAGTTAATCTCCCTTATCATATCTTAATAAGCATCTATTTGACACATTACCTATAGGCCCTAACGCGAATGTACAACCAACCAACCATCATTGGGGCTGATGGGAAACTCAGAGGAGCTCTGTACAAGAATCCTATAGACTGCCTGTGGAAAACATTTAAGATTGAAGGTGTCCGCGGATGGTATAAAGGTTCATTGTTCATTATCTCTCCTGTTCCAACCTAGTCTCACTCAGAAACGGTGATCTCCAGGTTCAACAGCTCACTTCATGCGCATTGCGCCACATACGTAAGCTTTTAACTATCCTCTGTTTTGGCTCATCTCTGATTCTCGTGGCTTATACGCGCATATAGTATCATTACTCTCACCGCAAACGATATCATCGTTAACCTATACAAGGCCGCTCGGGACCGGGACCTCCCAGATGACCTATAAAAGTACATGCGCTAGACGTTGGACTCCGGAGGCTTTGCTCCAATATACCTACCTCCCTAGAAGAAAATCGAAATACTATATAATATGTGTATAATGTAGATAGTGCGATATATAGAAGGATGTATTTGGACACCCTTCAGGTTTCTTGGTCGAACTGGTTTCGGCCGAAATTGAGTTCTTAAAATAGGAATAAGTACCTAATTTGGGTTGCATCTATTAATAGGTCAGTATGTCGAGTTCATCCAAAAGTGAAGCCTTCAAACATGTGCGCATCTTATGACTCTAACATATGTGAGAATATTCTGGCTGACAAAAAAATTATGATCACCGAAAGAACTGTGCAGGGGGGTAAACGAAAAAAAGCTGCACAACCTGCGAATATCTAATGTTACAATGAACGAAGAAACGGTATGTAAAAAGCGAGAATTTAGAATTTAGAACAGCTAAAATTACCCGCAGATCTTAGGATATTTGTAGCTCGTAGGCTTCTTGGGAATCCATCCATATTTGAGGCCAGCTTGATAAGACCAATCATCCGCATTTTCCGTCTTCCACGTCCAAAGCACCCACCCTTGTGCTTTTTCATACGTAATAACCTGCGCCTCCCAGAACTTGCGCAAAAACGTTTTATACGAAGAGCTGAACGTCGTCCCGCTTCCCGAGAGGCCCTTGCATGAGCCGACGCGCGTAGAGCCAGGGTATGTGCCCTCGTAGCGCGAGCCATAGCCCCGCGAGAAGAAGGTTGGTGAGCTCGCGCAATCTGTTGGCGCAGTCGACCACTCTCCAACAATCTGCCAAAGTGTGGAACTCTTCATGTTGCTAGATTTGGCACAGGCGGCCGCGATGTGTTGATTCCAGCTCAGTGAGACCTCCTGTTTCCCAGAATCCGTAAACGTGACGATTACAGAAAACGATAGAAGCAAATGGCTCACATAATTGGAGAAAACTTGATAGAGGTGTGTGTCCATAATGACGCCTTCCCAGTTAGGATAGGGCATCCAGTTTCGCCAGTAGCTTGTGGCTTGGAAGGCGTCGCTAAGAATAACGGCAAATTTGCTCTGCTTTGACGTCCCGTATGGCCATCTACAACGAGATTTAGTAATGGATTATTTTACGAATAGGAGCAAAGAACTACTAACCTTATGGATCCGTATGCATCGTAGTAGAACTGTCGATCATACGAGTGAGAACTTAGAAGAAGAAATGAATCTAAAATTAAAATTAAAAGCGTAAGTACCTGCTTCAGAATACTAAGGAGGCCAGGCTCAGCGCCAACGGGCCTGCGTTAAAGACCAACGATTAGATGCATCGAAGGAACATAAGCAAATTGAAACACACTCGTTGAGGGGCGTAATGGCAGATACGACACCAGTTCGATCTTTGTACAAAACCGCAATTCTTTTGATGATTCCCCGTGTACGCTTGACGTTATTCGGATCTTTATGCCAGTCGCTGTTCAAAATATTTATGAGGTTTGAGGACACTCGTGTATCGTCAGGTCGGACTCACATAGTTGATTTGGCTTGGCCAGAATTGTCGTATCTAGTTGGGTCAATCGACGCTGCTAAACCAAGATAATATAAGCAACTATTCGTACCCATTTTGACTTCCCGGAGCGCCTAAAAATAGAGTTTACATTCAGCTAAAGAAATCGCTCGCGAGGGAAAAGGTGAATATACCATGGAGATCAACGATGACTTTCAAGTTATACTTTGCAGCCCAGTCAACAGCCTTGGTCAAGTATGCTAATTGTCCTTGGATGTACGGCTCGCCAGCGGACACGTCGAAAGCCCAGTAGCCAATAGGTATGCGAACGTGGTTCAAACTTGCGACAAACCGTAAGGAATGAGACAGCAGAGGTACAGGTTAAAATTGGTCTGGACGTACCCAGCAGCGGCGATATCCTTGAAGTCCTTCTCGGTGATCCAGGTATCCCAGTGGGTCTTCAGGATAGCAGCAGCAACTTTAGGGGATTGATATTTTCCGAATGTATATTCGTCAATGATGCGAGAGTTGTTCGTGAAATCGAAGAGCGAAGGCGTTATCCATGACTGTTCGATAAATTGAGTCATTTCGTCTGACATATAAAATTTGATGGTTCACCTCTAGGACCAGCCATCCACCGAGATTGACACCGCGGACCTTGGTCTTGCCGTAAGGAAATCCAAGGGTCAAGGCTGCAAAGCAATTTTGCGCGAAGGACAGAGTGAAGAGCGTCAGCAAAGAACGCGATAGCAGGTTCATTGCAGGGATAAAATTTGCGGGAGAAAAAATGAATGTGAATGTACAAGATTTCACGAAGTTATAGAAGTCATCCAGCTTGAATTGAAACCTTTGTTGAATTCAGGTGCCGCCACGTTCAAGACACGATGTTTGAATAAAACCTGTGCATCGTTGAAGTTTCCGCGTCGTTATTCAACAGTTGAGAAACACAGGTTGTTATTCTTCTCGTCTTGAATTCTAAGGTCCTGAGATAAGCATGAAGGTAAAGCCAGACGAGTTGTCTTCCAAGACACAAGCGAACAGCTTCATCATTCATAGCCGCAGAGAAGGTCCAAGTCTGAGATAGCCATATTCGGTGATGCTCTCAAAGGTCTGGCTTCGAACGAATGAGCGCCGAGACGAACAAAGGAATTGCAAAGAAAGTGACCAGGCCGGCGGCTGGGCAAATAGTAATACGACATCAATTGTCCGCGTCAACTTTGGAGTGATATTAAGGTATGTCAACTCCATCGACGTTGCCGCTATCTGTCGTCAAATTCTGCTGAGAACATCTGGATCCATGGAGATAGCTACAACACAGAAAGTCGAATGAGCCCAAGATAAGAGCTGCGCGTTGAAGCGTCTAGCCTAGCGCCCAACTGTAGCAAGATTCAAGCGAACATAAGGAGTTTGTGACTCTTAGAGTCAAGAGATTTTCTGGAGAACAATATTAATATTATGCATGTATCGTGATAACAATTTTGAGAAACCAGTTCAACCTACAGGAATATTATTCCCTAAATTGATGGCCTCAAGGTCGACCCAATCCTCCTTAGCTTTGCCAAATTGCAACTTCAAATTTATCCCTGCCTCCCTCAACTGTAGAATCTCTTCCAAGATGGCGGAATCAATCCTTGGGCGTCACGGTCCTGCCCAATGTGCCCTTGTTGCTTCCGGGCCGGCAAGAATGGTGATGCATTCAAGTGCGCGAGTACGTTCAAGTTGCAGGTTTGCTAACGGTAATATATGCGGAATTATGTTCCAAAGCCAATACGGACTTTCTTGCTCAAAAGACAGTGAGCATAGGGCAGGAAGATATCGAGGAACAACGCCATCGGAGAATTGCGAGAGGTTCCTATGGAGAATGTCCGGCACCATGGTGTAATTGATGGTTGGCGAATCGCGATGCTATGGAAAGGTGCTGCAGTGTTGGGATTGCTTCACATATCAAAGTGATATCCGACCTAGTGAGACAACCACCATTGACGAAGCTCAGCCTTTCCAGATAACATTCATCCCAAAAAAGTAACGACTAACGGCATGTCAATGTTGAAGTCGTCAACGTGAAGAGTAAGGGTTTTCAAAGCTGGGCACGACAACTTCTGGAAGATATCTTGATATAGACTGGTGGAGATGTCGAGCTCCTGGATTTTGGGGTGTACGACGGCGTTCGATGGGAATGAAAATTCAAGATCATCGAGACCTGATTCGGCGGCGTGTCGAAAGGTGCACTTTTTAAGGTTGGGTGCTCTGCGGAGTGCCTCAAAGATTTCTAAGAATGTAGCATCCAACATCGTCAATTGCGTGGGATGGGTCCAATTGTAGCCTGAATCTACTGCCATGAGCGAAATTCCAGCGAGTACTAACTCGTTTAGTCGTTGAGGATATAGTTTGAGTGGTATATCACAGAAAGATTCAGGGTTGGTCAATTGGAGACTACGCACTTTCGGAAGGTCTTCGCTGGAGTTTGGAAGATACGAAAACAATGTAGCGGGAGATTCGCACCGAAACTCTAACCAGCGAGTGGAGTACTGATTGAGCACGTTGACGATTTAAATTCCAATGCCAGCATCGATGTCTTGAGATGATATGCGGAGAAGAATTGAAAGAGGCAATTGGCCAGCATGTTCCATTCACTTCTTGACGAAGATTCAGAACGGGTCCGGAAGGGCGCTTAAATTGACTTAATCCGAACACAGCGGGGCATTGCGTACGCCATATCCCGCCACCCTTTGCAGACAGACGAAATGGTCAATGAGGCATAGAGATTGGTGTCGGTGTTGGTGTCGATAGCCGTTAGGCTTCCTGGCGTGCATAACTCGAAAATTTCTGTGGCAATTTCATGAGGCAGGCGGCGAACGAGTCGATCATGGTGCTGGTTGGCATGCATCTTCAAATTATGGCGCCGTTTTTCAAGTTTGACAAGTGTTGATCTGATTTCCTTGACCTGTTCTTCCGGTTCTCGAAGCTTCGTGCATGGTGTACAAGCAGCGGGGTCGGTCGGACGGCAAAGATATTCGTCGTCGGCAGTGTAATTGCAGTACTTACAAAATACCAAGTCGGAAGACATAGCAACGTCAAGGCCTAGGACCAGAGATCAGGAAGAAAAGTAGAAACGGGAGGTCAAGAATTGAGTTATCGTTAGCTGAAGTTCCAAAGCTCAAGCTGGGGTAGGTAGTCAAGAACAAGCAATTGAAATTGCAATTGAAATCATTCTGATTCATTATTGCCGTTGCGAGTTTAATCATGTGATACGGCGCCAAAGCATCGCGTCACATCAGCTCTTTTGTTTGCCTGATAATTACCTAGTATTACAGTATTACAGTATGCAGGTATTGTTATAAAAATTGCAAGAAAACCCTTCAGCCTACAGGGATGTTATCCCCTAGGTTGACGGCCGCAAGATCGACCCAATCCTCCTTAGCTTTGCCAAATTGCAACTTCAAGTTTATCCCTGCCTCCCTCAACCGTAGAATCTCTTCCAAGACGGCGGCATTAATTCTTGGGCGTTCATCCCAATCCGCCTTAGTTGCTTCCGGACTGGCCAGGATAGTGATGGATTCAAGAGCCACGCGAGTACGTTGCAGGTGTGCTAACGGTAATATACGCGGGATTATGGCCCATAGCCCATATGGGGTCTCTTCCTCAAAAGACAGCGAACGTAGAGCAGGAAGATGGAGAGGAACAAGGTTGTCGTTGATAGTGGAGAATTCTGAGAGCTTGTTTAAGAGAATTCCCGGCACCAGAGTGTGATGGATGCTTGTGAATGCTATGGAAAGATGCTCCAGTGTTGGGACTGCGTCACATATCGCAGTGATATCCGGCATAATCAGACCGTCGCCATTAACGAAGCTTAACCTTTCCAGGGAGCATTCGCATCGTTGCAAAAACGTGACGATTGGGGGCACGTTGATGTTGTAGTTGTCATCGTGAATAGTAAGAGTTTTCAAAGCTGGGCACAACAACTTC
The DNA here is from genome assembly GCA_009935795.1 of Pholiota adiposa. Lineage (NCBI taxonomy): Eukaryota > Fungi > Basidiomycota > Agaricomycetes > Agaricales > Strophariaceae > Pholiota > Pholiota adiposa. The sequence goes on along the minus strand of QEYC01000230.1, from coordinate 50,400 downwards.
GGAAAGATGTCTTCGTATAGAGTGGTGGAGATATCGAACTCCTCGATTTTTGGGCGTACGACGTCGTGCAGTGGGGGGGAAAATCCAAGATCATTGTCCCTTGATTCTGATTCGGGGTCGTGTCGAAACGTGCACTTTGTAAGGTTGGGTGCTCTGCAAAGTGCCTCAGAGACTTCTGAGGACGTAGCGTCAAAGATCGTTAATTGAGTGAGGTGGGTCCAGCCGGAATCTATTGCCATGTGCCAAACTCCAGCGAGTACTAATTCGTTTAGACGTTGAGGATATAGTTTGATTGGTATATCACTGAAAGAATCAAGATTCGACAATTGAAGGCGACGCAATTCCGGAAGGTCTTCGCTGGTGTTTGGAAGGTTCGAGAATAATGTAGCCGGGGATTCGAATAGAAACTCTGACCAGCGAGTAGAGTACTGATTGAGCACGTTGAGGATTCCAATGCCAGCATCGATATCTTCAGAGGATAAGCGAAGAAGAATTGAGAGAGGCAATTGACCAGCACGTTCTATCCACTTCCTGATGAAGAAAGGGTCTGGAAAGGCGTTTAAATTGACATATGCAGAAGACAGTGGAAGAACTCTCCATAGTGACGGCATTGCGTACGCCATATTTCTCCATTCTTTGCAAACAGCCGAAATGGTCAATGAGGGATAGAGATTGGGGTCGGTGTCGACGTCGATGTCGATGACGCTTTCAGGTATGCATAACTCGAGGATTTCTGTGGCAATTTCATGAGGTAGGCGGCGAACGAGTCGATCATGGTGCTGATTAACTTGCATCTTCAAATTCTGGCGCCGCTTTTCAAGTCTAACAAGTGTTGATTTGATTTCCTTGACTTGTTCTTCCAGTTCCCAAAGCTGCGTGCATGGGGTACAAGCACTGGGGTCGGTCAGACGACAAATATATTCGTCGTCGGTAGTAGTGCAGTATCTGCAAAATACGAAGTTGGAAGACATGGCAACTTCAAGGCCTAGGAAGGGAGGCCTGAGAGCAAAAAGAAAGATGTAAAGGAGAGGTCAAGCTTTGAGTTATCGATAGCTGAAGTTCCAAGGCTCAAGCAGGGGTAGGTAGCAGTGGCAGTCAAGAAAAACTTCAAGTATAGCCATTGGCAATTTCATCTGGTGAGTCATGTGATATCGTGCCAACGCGTCGCGTCCAAGTCGCGTCAAATTCATATTTCCCGCGAAATACTAAGCGCTTGACATACTTGTATGTATGCAGTTTCCGACACGGATTGATTTTCATCATACTGGGAATCTGAACTTATACCAATGCGGGATTTTAACAGAGTAATTAGGTAGTATTACGCAGGTAGCATTACAACAATTGCAAGAAAAACCTTTAACCTACAGGGATATTAGTATCTCCTGAACCGATGGCCGCAAGATAGACCCAATCCTCCTTAGCTCTGCCAAATTGCAACTTCAGATTGACCCCTGCCTCCTTCAACTGTAGAATCTCTTCCAAGGTGGCGACATCAACCCATGCGTGTACATCCCAATCCGCCCTCGTTGCCTCCGGGCTGATAAGAATGGTGATGGATTCCAAAGAGCGAATACGTCGCAGGTTTGCTAATGGCAATATACTTCGAAATATCTGCCAAACATCATATTTGGTCTCCTGCACCTCAAAAGTCAGTGAACGTAGAGCAGGAAGATGTTGAGGAACAGCATTATCATCAATAATGGAGAATTGTGCGAATGTCGTGTAGAGAAGATCAGGCACTATGCAGTTGTCGAAGTAGTCAAATACTACGGAAAGGTGTTGGAAGGTTGGGATTACTTGACATATCGAAGTGATATCCAACCTGGACAGCTGTTCGGCATTAATAATGTTTAGCCTTTCCAGAAAACATTCTGATCTTTGCAAAAACGCAACAGCTAAGGGCATTTGAGTATCAAATTCGTCCAAATGAAGTGTCAGCGTTTTCAAAGCAGGGCACAACAGCTTCTGAAAGATATCTTTGTATAGACCTGTGATGATATAGAGCTCCTGGATTTTTGTGTGTACGAAGGCGTTCGGTGGAGGCGAAAATTCAAGATCATGGTGATCTAATATGCCGTCATACCCAATAATGCACTTCAGAAGGTTGGGTGCTCTGCGAAGCACCTCAAAGATTTCTAGATAAGTAGCTTCGGACACCGTGAATTGTGTGAGGTGTAGTGTTGCCAGGGCTCGGCTCGGCCTGAAAGCCCCGGCTTAGGCTCGGCTTCGAGGGCTCACGGCTCACCAAATCGCAAGCCCGAGCCGTAGGCCCTACCAAGCCCAAGCCGGGGCTCGGCTACGGCTCAGGCCGCGGCTTTATAGGGGTATGCAGCGCAGAGTGAGCGCGACGCCTGATGCAGCCCTGGTATGCGTCTCTACGCCGCAGAGGCTGCATATTTTGCAGCCTCGTTGTACGTGTAGACGGTGGGGCGGGTTGTGCGCAATGTGATGATGATGGCGCCATCATCAGCGATAGTGACGTGGTGGTCGGGGCGGCGAGGGCGTGCGGGAGGTAGGGGTGGTCATGAGAGGGCGGATGTGTATGCTTGTTGGGGCTGTTAGACGAGAATACGAAGGTGAGAGAGTCAGAGAGACAGCAAGAGTGCAGGAGTTGGGGCGTACCTGGCGTATCTACCGGATCTCCTGCTCTCCTAGCTCGCCATCTCGACGTGCACCTCGCAATACCCACGCGCTACCCCACAAGCATATCCACGCCGTAGACACCGCAATGCGGTCTCATTATATGTGTAGACGGAATGTAATGCGCGCGCGCATTAGCTACACGTACAGCTGCACTAACCGTCTCCTTTGTCATTCGCAGTTGACGTGCTGGCGGATGCGCTGGCGAAGTGACACGGCCCGTTGATGGGTGCCAGCGAACGCAGCGCAATCGTTCGCGCAGCGGGGCGCGGAGAGGGCGGTGGCGTGTACTGCTGGATCTCCGTCGGCTGCGCGGCAGGGATGTGGATCGTGTACGGAGCTGCGTGCTGCGATAGCTGCTGCTGCTCCAGCTCCACAGGCCTACGGTTCACCTGGGAGCTCTCGGAAAGCGGCGTCGTCACCGACAAGGCGGTGTTCGTCGCCTCACGGCCGAGTTGAGCTGCAAGGCGGGGAGGCGGATAACTTGGCGCAGTGTTGACGTGGCAGAGAGGGGGAGCGATGACGGAGGGGATGGGGAGCACCTGGAGATGCAGCGCACAGGCGGATGTATGCTGTGGGGGAGAAAAAGAGTAGGTAGAAGGGCGGTCAGGAAGGGGGATGGGCGAGTTGCTAAGGGCGCACCAGGTGGATCTCCCGCTTCCCCGGGTCTTCCCTGCAGCTCTTTCCCCTAATCCATCGTCGCGAGGGATCTTGTAGGTAGTAGAGGTGAACGAGATGGGTGCAGCGCGAGCGAGGTGATGGGTAGAAGTAAAAATCAACCATCGACGACGCGTTGATGGCGCGCTCGGCGACTGCCGAATATTGATGGCGGGCCGCGGCCTGAGCCCCGGCTCGCGGGCTTCCCAAACTCAAGCCTGAGCCGTAGGCCGTGCAAAGCCGCCTGCAAAGCTCGGCTCGGCTCGGCCTGGGAGGGCCGGCTGCCGGCGGCCTGAGGGCCTGAAGCCGAGCCCCGTACAACACTAGCACTGAGGTGGGTCCAGTCGAAGCCCAAATCTACTGTCGCGAGTGCTATTCCACTGAGTGCTAACACGTTTAGTCGCTGAGGACATATTTTGAATGGTGGACCATTCGAATAATCAGTGCTCGTCAACTGGAGAGTGCGCAAATTCGGAAGGTCTTGGTTATTGTGCGGAAGGTGCGAGAACAATAAGGTGGGAGATTTACATCGGAATTCTAACCAGCGAGTAGAGTACTGGTTGAGCACGTTGACGATTCCAATGCCAATATCGATTTCGTGATAAGACACTCGGAGAAGAATCGAGAGTGGAAAATGGCCAGCACGTTCTATCCACTTTTTGACGAAGAATGGGTCTAGGAAGGTGTTTAGATTGACGCGTTTCGACCACAATGGAAGAAATTTCCATAGTGAAGGCATTGTATACGCCATATTTCTCCACCCTTTACACACAGCCGAAATGGTCAATGGAGGGTAGAGATAGGTGTCACTTTTGGTGTAGGTGTCGGTGTAGGTGCCGGTTTCAATGGCCATTAGGCTTTCAGGTATGCATAACTCGAAGATTTCTGTGGCAATTTCATGAGGCAGGCGAAGAATGAGTCGATCATGGTGCTGATTAACTTGCATCTTCAAATTATGGCGCTGTTTTTCAAGTCCAGCAAGCATTGCTCTGATTTGCTTGACCTGTTCGTCCAGTTCCCGAAGCTTCGTGCATGGGGTGCAAGCATCGGGGTCGGTCGGATCGCAAAGGTTTTCGTCGTCGACGGTATAACCGCAGTAGTTGCAAAAGTCGGAAGACATGGCAATTCAGAGCCTTGACCTCGGGGCTTGAGGACAGAAATAATATATCGAAAGAAGAGGTTAAGCTTTGAGTTATCGATAGCTGAAGCGCTGAAGCTCCAATAGTCAAGCGGGTAGGCTAATGCAAGAGGTCTGAGGCCAGCGATAAAAACGCAGGTGGGGAACTTTAGTCATATGATGTGATGGCAACGCGTGGCGGTCTCGCGTCTCATTTACGCGTTACATTACTATTAGTAGTATATCAGCTCTGTTATATAGTTCGCCAAAAAAATTCTTATCTATGCCGGGCTCCAAGAGGATGAACCAAGAAAGAAGAAAGGAAAAGGAAAGAGAAAGGAAGACTGACAGTGTTGCACAGGCGTGCGGTGAGACAGGAGTCCGTGAGTTGGGTGGAAAACACGAAAATGTATTTTTCGTCGCCCAAGCTCTCTGAAAGCGCGCCACCGGTGGTGCACGCGTCTAATCGAATCTCGTCGCTTGCATAGACCGTGATCAAATCTCGCTTTGATCGTGTCATGTAAAACGAGCCAGGATTGAAATTAGACCCGGAAAATTAATCCAACTAGAGGATGACCCGTGCTTCGCACGGGAAGATTCAGAATTTCTAATATATTTTTTGTTCAACTCAACTTAAAATTCTGCTGAGTCGTGTTCGAGGTCTTCGTCAAATACATGAAATAATAGTATGTAATGGTACAATATAATAGTGATGTGATTATAATCCTGAGTGTGGTAGGGCTGGTAGAGTCATAGGGAAAGTACTAATGTAGACGATGTGAATTGCAGAGTGGTGTAGAAATGTCCATTGAAGAGACATACAGCTCACGTTCTTGGACGCTTAGAAGGTCCAGCAGTAGCAGGGCGAGTTGACGTAGGGTTAGGTGCTGCAGGGCGGGCTGAAGGAGTTGGAGTAGCCACTGTTGACAATAGCGCTGAGGGCGGTGATCCAGGCAGAGTTGATCCAGTCTGTGGGGTTGCTGTAGGCGTGGTGGGAAGGCGCTGGCGACCATTAAAGAGACTTCTGTTCCTCTTAAGCGGTGCCGATGGAGCTGGCAGAGAAGATAATTTTGAGACAAAGAAAGAAAAATAAATAGATAATGAATACTACTTACAATCCAGAGTGTTGGGTAGAGACGTAGCTGAGGTAGTACCCTGGGTTCCCATAAATGATATATCACTTATCGTCACCACAAAACGCTCGACAACTGGCTTTTGACCTGAGCTCAATTGCTTCGCAAAGACAATATCAGTAAGGTTGCCAGTTACAGTCACATAGCGGTGATTATAAGGCATAGGCTTTGTTTTTGCCCACTTGGCAGAATTTCCGAATACGCAACGGATTGGAGCTACCGGCTTGACCGATGGAAAATCTTTCACAATGGAAAGGTAAACAGAGATGTCGAGGTCGAATGTGCTCGCTGTTGTATTAGGGTTTATGACAACACCTCCAACAATGACAAATGGCGGTTTTGCATAATCAATGATAAACCCAGGAGTCGATGGTTCAGAAGACTTGAGAGGGGGTGATTTGGCGGGTGGTCCATCAGGTATGTAGAAATCATCAGGATCCTCTATGGGCATGATCGTCTCCAGGGCCTCTGGTTCAATAGGTGCTGGCCCAAGGTAAGTTATCTAACAGTGAAAAGCCTGAGTCAATACAGATCTGCAGAGTACGGTGGCCACAGTACCTCCTGAATATCGCCCATAAAACTTGTGAATACGGTATCGTCAGCACTGATATTGAGGGCGGCTGACTCTGCTTTCGCAAACTATGAAACAGGCAATAAGTACATGTTTATGATTTGAATACAGCATACTTACAATTATATTGATCTGGTAAAGGCCAGAACCATCCTGTTCAAAGTGAACACCATTTGCGTTGAACAGTCGTAGACGGCCATAGAGGTAGCTGTTGGCACCCAAATACACCTCTGCATCGACTTCAATCAATTTGGAATTAGGCGATTTTCCGAGTGTTTGTGGGTAGGCAAGGGCGGCAATAGTAGATAGAGAAACAATACCACGCTCTGCAGCAGAGTTCGAAGACATAGGATGGTTGTGGATGTGGATAAAGAAGTGAATGTCAATCGTTACAACTTTGCATCACGTCTTCAATGTGTGTCACATGCACAATGTATTCAAATCAAGACCTCTGTATACACTACATTGTGCGTTGTACTACATAGAAGATTACTATTGTTTAAAGGAGGTGGAAGAAGTAGCTTGACATTCTGTTTTGCAGTTGCGCGAGAAAGAGCCACGTAAAGCTGGCCATGGGCAAAGACTGGTATAGACAGGTTAATTCCTACATAGCGAACAGACTGGCCTTGAGCCTTGTTAATGCTGAGAGCAAAAGCAAGCCTGACAGGGAACTGGAGTCGCTTGAACCTAAAATTGACCTCGGTAAGATTCGACGGCAAGATACTGATGCATGGAATCATTACTATCTCCCCATTATGCTCACCGCCAAGGATTCGAGCCTCCAATACACGATCTCTCAAATGTACTACAACCATGCGGGTACCATTGCAAAGACCCCGAGAAGGTGCAAGATTGCGAAGGAGGATAATGGGACAGCCGACTTTCAAGTTCAATTCGCCGGGCGGTAGGCTCGAAGATGTAATTGATCGAAGAAACTCCACTGGAATAGGGTCGTCATTGAGGGGGTCGGCACCTGGTCCAAAAAATAAGTTCTTCTGCACTAAAGTATTAATAGGACAACTCTCTAGACGTACCTGGTTCACGAATAAGTTCATCTGCACTGAAGTATTGACGGACCTCTCCAGACATTCGCCCTAGAATTTCTTCATTGAGAGCGCCGACATCAGTGTTTCGAGGAGCCAAAATCATCCGATCAGTGAAGTACTCAGGAGGGGGTGCAGGATTACTTTCAATGCCGGGATAGATTGAATTGATGAGCGCTGTTTTGTCCTGAATACATATAGAGGGATCTAGATGAACTTGGGAATTGGGCGCCATATTTCGGCCGTGTCCGACATCGAGAAGCCAATGTGCGAACTGCTGAGCATCAGCACTCGCAGTTGCCAGCCGCATATTCTGAACCAATCGGAGGATATGAACATTCTGCCAAAGAAGGGAATGCTGGATTGTTGAGTCAACAATATCCTCTCGAGATCCTCGTGGTACAACTGGCAACGTTTGCAGAAAATCGCCTCCGAGAAGAGAAAGCAGACCTCCAAAGGGACGGTCAATTCCTCGAAGATCGCGGAGAGTACGATCAACAGCCTCAATAGCGTGGCGATGCTGGGCACCGACCTCGTCCCAAATGAGCATGCTTGCTGCTTTTATGAGATCAGCTCTTGCAGAATTCTTCGGAATTGAGCACACAGAGCGTTCATCCAGACCGTCAATAGGAATTTTGAACATGGAGTGTGCGGTCCTTCCACCACGAAGTAAAAGGGCAGATATTCCCGATGAAGAGACGCAGAGAACAATTGCACCTTGGCTACGAAGCTTTGCACAGAGGGTATTGTAGACAAAAGTCTTTCCGGTTCCACCAGGTCCATTCAGAAAGAAGGTCTTTCCGTCGTTGGCCTCGAATGAAGTAATAATTGCATCGAATGCTGATCGCTGTTCAGTGTTTAGCTGCTGAAGGCAATTTTCAAAATCGATACGCTGTTCCTCACGGTCATAGCTAAGCTGTTCAGCAATAAGAGCATTAACCGTGAATGCCTGCCAATTCTGAACAGGTCGAGGCATTGAAGGCCAGTCACCAAGAGAGTGGCCGCTGTCGCGCAGAAGCTTATCAAGCAAAAAAAGCCCGTAATCGCAAACAGAGTCTTCTGAAGGGTTGTCAATCCCCATTGCATGAACATCAGGAAAAATCATGTTTCCCCCTGGTAGGCTTGTGTATCTTTGAGAGCCATCTGGAGTCTCTGAGAGCCATGCAGAGACACAGAGATAAAAAGACTTGTGGAGAAAGGTTACCATGGTCTTGTTTTTCCAAGGTTGCTTTGCATTGCTCTCAGAGTGAGTCAGAGATGTTAAGTTGGCTCCTGGATCACCCCAGGTGCAATCCAGATTTAGGCTTGTAGCTTTAGAATGTCTCTTGAACATGTTTTGGGTGTCTCTGAATACTCTCGACAGTATCTTTCTATACTACTTTCCAGTGCTTTTGAGACTTTATCATGGTCCACAAGATAATTTGAAAAATATGTATTATTCCTTAATATATACCTACTAGATAGTACATATGTAACTAAAGGTGCAGGGAGTAAGGTTTGGTTACTGTTTTCACTAGCAGGTGAGCAGATAGGAAGGGGAGTAAAAATGCGCAAAAATGGGTCAGCCTGACCCAGTTTTCGCACGGTCGATACACCCACTGCCTGCCCACCCGCCACCTCCCACTTCTACCTGCACATGTATTGCCCGTGTTCCGTCACTTCTCTCCGTCGACCCTCCTGCGGTTGCAATCTACACCTCGCTGCATGCTGGCCAGCATTCCGTTGGCCTCCGCACTGCTGTCGTCAGTCGTCGGTGCTTCCCTCGTGCATCTGGTACCCAGCCCGCACCTGCCAGGTGGTCGTGGGGCCGCGCTCATATGCATTCGTCATCGCTGCTTAGTTGGTGGGTTGCTTACGGCGGTCCCTGCATTGTGGCTCTCGTGCCCGCTGTTAGTCCCCCGCCATTTGTGCTGGACGCACTCTGGGCGTGGATGCTCGCCACCACCCACCCTCTGAGATTCCCGCGAATGCGAGTATCAGAGAGCGCGGGAGGCGGCCGGCATGTACAGAGCGGAGCGGGGCGGACATAAGGAGGTGGGTGAGCTGCAACGAGGGGTGAGATGGGGATCATACTCGAATGAGAGAGAAGGACATACCTATCAGGGGGATGACTGACACGTCATCCCCCTGTCCTGCCCCAGCCGGCGCGACGCATTGGCATCGATGTCATTGGCGCTGTCTCAATCATCGTCGTCACGGCTGGAGGCGGCCGCGACGTGCGCTTTGGGCACACAAGCGATGCGGAGTGGAGTGGGTGAAGAGGTGGCGGGGCGCGGCGGGGGTGTGGCGAAGACGGTGAGCAGGGGGAGATGTTCAAGGGCGGCAGAAGGCCGGGGTGTTCTCGGGTGGTAAGATGCGTAGACGGGTGCCTCCAGCGCTTTGGATGCGCGAGGCGGCGAGGACGCCGGTAGGCTGTGGAGGGAAGAGTGGGGTTAGTGGAGGATGTGTTGGGGTGTTGTGAGGGCGCACCTGGTGGATCTCCCGCTTACTCGGGTCTTCCCTTGTCTGTCTCCACCCCCTATTCCATCATTCCGAAGTGCTTGGGGCCGGAGAGGTGATGGGCGGCGTGGCGAGGAGGCGGGAGTTGGTGCGGGAGTTGGTGGTTGAACGTTGAACGTTGAACTTCAACGTTTCAACGTTAAAGTTCTTCAACCGTCACGAGGCCGCGTCTCGGCGTTTGCCGAACGCAGCACATGTTCGTCGATTTCAACAAAGTCCCTTCCACCCTCTACCCACCACAGCCGTCCCCGCCTACACCTCACCGTAGTGCCTCCGACACCACCTCAACTCGACCCCCACCATCCGTTTGCCACGCCAGGCCGCTACACAGGCCGCCTGCGACTCGAAGGAGGGAGAGGAAGGAAGAGGGTACGAGGGGGTGACGTGGCGTTGTCACCCCCTCCAGGTGAGTCTCTAACCCTCCGTGTAGCCCGCGCTCACCCCCTTGCCACTCCCACAGCCGGCCCCGCCTCCTCAAGACACCTCGTCCTGCCCCCGCTCACCCACTGACTCGCCGTCTCCCCGCCTACATTCTCCCTCTCATCCCACCGCGCAAACACCCTCTAGGGCCGAGGACGGGCGGGCCCGCGGCTAGCCTCCGCCCCCGCCACGCTCTCAGCGTACCGGTCGGGTTGGAGATGAACAAGGCGCAGCACGGGTTGCGTACACATCACCCGAGGACTGCCGTGACGACGTTGCTGCGGGCGAAATGACGCAGCGACGGCTCTGTGTCGTCCCCCCGGGTAAGAACTTTTCCCTTTCTCATTCCCATTGCTGACATCAGCAGTGCAGGTGTCTGTCTGATGCCGCCCTCGTCCCGTCGACCCCACGCGCCAGGATAGTGGCGAACGTGCATGAGCACGGCCGACGGGCACGACGACTGCTCCCACACGACGTGCATACGGGAAGCGGGCGCGGCGGAAATGGCGGCGGCGGCGGTGGACTAGGTACGACGAGCCACAAGACGGTGGCCAGTCGCGACCGCACAACACTGCAGGTAATGACTGGTGCAGTGCGGTCGCCTGTGAGCATTGATGATGGGCAGTTGCTGCGTACGCGAGATGGCGGTGCGCGCAGCAGCAGCCTGAGGGTGTGTTTAGTGCTTGTAGGTTAGATATTTATGAGTTAAATTAAATTAATAGTATGTTCATAGTATTAATACATATAATTTGGATAGTCATAGATGGAGTTCTACAAAAAAATGAGAAGGTGCTTGATAGCTCTCAGAGATGTTGGATTCTTTCAAAGGCTCTTGACTGTCTCTAACCACTCTGAAATATTGCAGAGATAAAGCAAGACTTAGAAAGACATCTGGAGACAATCTGGAAATATCTAAAAATTACAGAGATATCCAAGTGAGGTCCAGAGCCCCTCTGGAGCATCAGGATGTCCTTGGATGTCTCTGTAAAAGTTGCATATTACCTGGGTGGCTCCTAGTCAAAGGGTGTTTTTCCTGATGAAGGCGGTGCTCGAGATCATCACATATACTGAGCTTGAATTCCTGCCAAAGAAGATCGGGGCGTGCAGGTTCACCAAACATGAGCAATGTTGCAAAAAGGTGGCGAAGACGTGTTCCTGTATGCATCTCAGCTGCCTCTGTAAGGCATATCCTCCATTCACCATCATCCTCAAGGAGACCGCGAGCAATGCAGGCTGCATGATATGTTGGAAGAGGGTCCTGTTGGCCTGGAATCTGTCGAATATCTTCGAAAGAGGTAGCACCTTTTACAACTGTGAGCAAAGTGCGGAGATAAAAGAGCTCGCCCGCAGTTGGCTTGATAAAATACATACGTCCAATAGCGAATCCTTGACGACGAACAGTCCACTTCTTCGATGTTTTATTGAAGACAAAGTGTTGGGGAAACTCTTGGTAGGAAAACTTCCTCGCTTCCTGGCCTAGCGGACCATTGTCTCGATTCGCATCAAAGTACGCAGTTAGCGTCATCTTCGCAGCTGCACCCCTCTCGAGCACATCCTGAAGAACAGCGTCGGGGTTGAAGGTAATCATGTGCTGCCCTGGAAGGTGAATTTGCAAGCGAACAACATTCGGGACCTGTTTATGCATCTCAAACCTGAATATTCTCCAAGCAGCATCAGTTGCTGAAATGTAGCGCCCATCCACAAAGCGCTTGATTTCATCCTTCTGCTCTAGCTCAAGCGCACCGCGATCTGGACCCTTGTAAACATACTTGAACAGATACTTGATGGATGCAATGCTGACAGCGCATTCAATGTTGATATGACAGTTGAACATAACGCAAAGTAATGGATTGAATGGAACAATGTAACGATTGTCGCATAAGTGACCGCGGCCATTCACGTCAACAACAATACCATCATTTGGGCGATAGTATTTGGGGTAACCATTGCGATCCATGGTGGTGACATCTGAAAACTCTTTTGGAAAGCCTTTGGAGCATTTACCATCGACCAAACAACGATTATTGCAAGGGCCATGCACCATGCATCTCTTGACAATCTCGAAGAGCCGCGGCTGAGTTTCACGATCAGGCCATCGAGCCATGATGCAAGAGTCAATCGCCTCCGGAGTCAAGAGCTTGTAAGGTTCATCAAGAATAATAAGAAGATGAACATGCGGAAGGCCACGTTTTTGGAATTTGATAGTGTAGACATAGGCGACAGTTTTTCCAAATATGCCTTTGTCGTAGATGTAGTCAATGAGTGCATTCTTTTTCAGCTGAAAGACTCGAGCAACCAAATCAGGGCGATCATAGGCAGTTTGTCCTGGCAGAAGCTCCCGTTGAATTTTGTCCCATGCAGGGTTTGTCGTCATCGTCAGAAAAATGTCCACCTTCCGAAAGTACCTGGAGACGGCCATCGAATCTTGAAACCTCTGGCCCATATTCCGGGGTCCTCCAATGTAAGAAGATGGAAGAAAGATGCGCTGGCCAATTTTGTGAAGGTCCATGTTATCAGGATCATTCATGTTGGCATCCTCAAGATTGTTGAATCTGGCTGCACGAAAGGTTCCCTGGTTGAGCATACACCAGCGTAGTCGCTGCTGATCAATTGATGCATACATGTCGACAACGTATCGAGTGAACAGTCGACCACCTCGCAAAAGGCCATTGAACTCCATTGGGCGGTACTGTAAACGGTATGCAACATATCGCAAAAGTGTAAGGCGCCGACCATCTTCACCATCGCCATCTTCATCATTGCCAAGTCTCTGGTTTCTTCGACCTGGATTCTCAACATTTTGAAGATGAAGTTCGGGGTGCCATCCATTCTCTCCGCGAGGAAAGAGCAAAGGATACTGTAAAGGGACATATGCTGGATGCAGTTCACTGATGCGGTGCAGAGGACCATCGCGGTGTCGAAGAATAATATCTCTTGGTTCTCGAGAGACGGAACCAGGAAGAACAACAGCAACTTCATCTGCAGTTGGCAGATTGTACCGGCGTCGGTCTAACCCAGGTTCAAGACGAAGACGAACTTGAACATCATCTTGAGAGTCGTAGCCTTCCAAAATTTCGAACGCGTGCTTGTAGACAGGAACATATTGATGTTGACTAATGAGCATGTCCTGAAGGGATTCCATTGTGGCGCGATCAAGGTCATCATTCTGCTCCATGCGTGCATCCAGAGCAGCTCGAGGCTCATAGACATAGAGTTGGGAATAACGTGGTAGGCGCCCTTCAGAAGGTGCGAGTGCGCCAGACAAATGATGCAGTTCTCCTGAAATTCGGAAGACAGGAGGACCATTTCCCCTGTTTTGCGAATGTTCTTCGTGCACGCCCAATGAGGTAAATGAAAATGCGCGGTTGTATTTCCAGCTGACTTCCCTGAACTTGACGGCACCAGGTTCCTGTGAACATAGGAGGGTTTGAAGTGGCTCAGGAGGTGCAAGGAGCTTTGGAAGTTGCACTTTCCCCTCCGAACAGCACATTCCAAATTTTGGATTCCATTGCGAGCTCTTCGAAAGTATTTCATCCTTCCAATGGAGAGCATTGCATTCGCAACAGGCAATATCCATCCGTCCCAGATCATGCTGCTGCACAGGCTCTGTATAAGGTTGCCTAGCTGCGCAAAAATGGGCAGTGCGAGGCCTAGAGACTGGAGCATTCGGAGCTTCCAGGAGAAAAAAAATGAGCACAGAATAAACATCCACATCAAACAGCCTTACCTGCAGAACCATTTCTCAGTGGTTGTTGAGGAGCAATAGCCATTGGAGGACCGTGTTGAGGAGCAATAGCCATCAGAGGAGGCAAAGCAGTCAATTGGAACTGAACAGTACCGCCTACTGTTAGTATCTTGAAAGACAAAAAAGATATAAGAAAAACTAACTGAAGAGGGTTGAGGTCTCCGAGAAGGTGGCAATGGAGGTTGAATGGGAGCAGAGACTTGATTGAGTCCTCGCACTGGAGGTAACAGACACTAAGCAGTTCAATCAGTTTATTTAACTTTTTTCACAGAAGGAAGCGCAAACCAACCGCTGGAAGAAGTGCAGGACGCGCGTGAAAATTGCTATGCTGAGGTGGTGGAAAAGCAGATATTTGCAGAGGCGGATTTGGTAGATGCCGTCTATGAGGCTGCTGAGAATCATCCTGGTGAACTGGGCGAGATAAAAGGCGGGCAGCTGATCTGACGCGTTCAACTTCATTCTGGAGAATATTGGGTATTCCTTCCATGATGAAAGAAAGTAGAGGAAAGAGTATGACCTACCAGCCACTGCACAACCATAATATATCCCAATTCCGTCAGATCCATAACTGTCATCCACATAGCCTATAGGTCAATCGATCGAAAAGAAAACAGCACCCATATTCTTCCAAGGTCGTTCGGTGAGGCTGCGAGACAGAACACTGGCAGTAACATGAATAGATCAATTTTGCTGCTGTCCTAAAATGTAAATGAGCGAGCTATGATGAAAAAAAAGTGGTTAGGAGGGAGGGGGGAGTAAGTTAAAGTACTGTACAAAGCTGCTCACGACGACATTGGTTGAACATCACATGACCGGCCCCGGTCCATTAACATGAGGCTAGGATCTCAATTGTATCGCAGCAACTCAAGAATGAACCAAATTCATCTCAAACTCTGTTAACACTGTCAAAAATGACATAGCTACATATTCAATCAAATTTTGTTTGCTGCAGAGATGTTTTGCGTGCGATATACAGACACGCGTTGAGGATATATGTTCGGCGAGCAGTCCGGCGCCATTATTTGGCAGTGAAGCTTGTTCAGAGAAATTAGTAAAGTATCTCAACTTTTAGAGACTGTTATGCTCCTTAGTTCTATTGAAAATTTGGAGCTTAGCCATACATCCCTCGGCTCACAGTTGCCTAAGTGTGATTCGGATGCGAGAGTTTGCCGAGCGGCTGAATTCGAACTCAGACTGCCTGCCTCTTTGCTAGTAGCTGTCTAGATAGACGTAGCAACAATAAATATATATTCTAAGTTTACAGTACGATACTCAATATATATGTCAACTATTATATTAAGTCGAATTCTGTTACATTAACAGCCCAGATGTGCTAGAGGCCTAACGTGTTGTGGACATTGCCGGTGCCGCATATTTGCGCATGCTTACTTGCACTGCCACTGCGCGCGTATGCCGAAAATATTCAGTGAGACATGCCGAAGTCTTCGCATTCAGGCCTCTTCACAACGATTTCAGGCCCGACACATTCAGCCATTTTCCCAACGATTTCAGGCTCACTTTCAACGATTTCAGACGCTTTCGCAACCAATCATCGCTCTCTATTCGGGCCCTGGGAAAACTCTTTTTTTAGTATATAGATTTCATGATCATATATGTCTATCTAAAGCTATAAAACAAACGACTAAATTAATACAGACAACTTAGACTCGAAAACACATCGGACATATATAACAGGGTATCCATCCAAATCCAAATCCAAATCCAAAGAATCCAAAGGAGCCCACAAGATCACTCAACCACATATCGTCGGGTACTTGAACGAAGTCGGGTTCTGCGGGATCCACCCATTAGCCAACCCAGCCTGGTAAGTCCATTCATCCGCATTCTCCGCCTTCCATGTCCACTGGATCCATCCCTGGCCGGCTTTCTCGAATGTCATCACCTGCGCCTCCCAGTATTGGCGCAGGAATGTCTTGTAACTGGAGCTGAACGTCGACGCGCTGCCGGTGAGGCCGGTGCAGCTCCCCACGCGGGTGGATCCAGGGAAGGAGCCGTCGTAGCGCGCGCCTTTGCCGCGTCCGTTCAGGTATTTAGCGCAGTCGTTCGCGGCGGGGGTCCATTCGCCTACCACTACCCATAAGGGAGAGGAAGAGAGGGACGACGCCTGTGCACAGGCAGTTGAGATGTGTTGAGAGTTGCTCAATTGGTTATCCTGCAAAAATGTATGCGTTAGCAAGGATGTCTGTCGACGGAAGTCATAACTCACGGCGACGGAGAACATCTGATATATGTGAGTATCAATGAGAACGCCCTCCCAATCTGGATAAGGCATGAAGTTATCCCAGTAGCTGAGCGGTTGGAAAGCATCATGGATCATAACAGCGAGGTTGCTTTCTTGGGAAGTTCCAAAGGGAAATCTAACAAGGCATGGTTAGTCAAAAAAGCAAGAAGATAGTCACTGAGCAATTCACCTTATGGTCCCATAGCTATCATACCAATACTTTCGATCCAATCAGTATCAACAGTCACTTATTGAGAGCATATATCTAACCTGTCTGGTGACGGAAAGTAGCTGGCTGCTGAAATACCCTGCAGGTCTGAATGAAATTAGCACAATTAAAATAGAACTCGAAGAGCGGCTTACTCGTTCAATGGCGCGATAACAGGCACAACATTGACGTTGTTTGCAAACATCGACCCGAGCTTCGTGATGATTGAATGTGTGCGATCTATGTTATTTTGCTTGGTCTGCCATGTTCTTAGTGATGAAAGGTTAGTCAAAAGCATATCTGAAAAATTAAGTGCACATACGGAGAGGACATTCTTTGACCTGAATTATCATATCTAAAGCACTGTTAACACCTCAATGGCCACCACCATCCTCAACTCATTTCACTCACCCATTCTGACTCCCAGGTGCTCCTTTAGAACGCGAATAGAAGTCAACACCGACCTCATTATTTTCATTGGCATCAAGATCAAGCTCACCATGGAGATCAACAATAACCTTCAACCCATGATTCCCAGCCCAAGTAACAGCCTTCGTGAGGTAAGGAAGCTGGCCTTGGATGTATGGTTCACCAGCAGACACGTCGAACGCCCAATACCCAATGGGCAGCCTTACGTGATTGAGCCTGCAAGCAACAACACGCCTCCAATTTTAGTACAAGGCCTCCCGACTTCCATACCGCCCACGATGCAGAGATGATTATGGAGATGGAGATGGAAAGCGCGACGCACCCAGCAGCAGCGATGGCTGCGAAATCGGACTCGGTGATCCATGTATTCCAGTGGTTCTGCAGCGTGGCGAGCGCGGTGGCCTTGTTCTGGAACTGCCCGAAGGTGTATTCATCGACGATGCGCGAATCTCCCGTGTTGTCGAATAGGGAGGGTGTGATCCATGGCTGTGAAACGCGATTGTAAGGGCCGAAGGCCTCATACTGCTTCACCACAACTCACCTCGAGCACGAGCCAACCGCCTAAGTTGACGCCGCGAACTTTCTGGGATCCGTAGGGGAAGCCATAGGACAGAGCGAGGACGTTAGGTAGGAGCACAAAGCCAGAAATCAAGGCCACGAAGGCGTGTCGAACGACGCCCATTGCAAAGGGAAAGGAGTAAGTGTCACTGGCGCTGTTTAACACTTCCCCAGTTATTTTATAGCACCAGGCGAAATTACAACGTTACTCGATCGATCGACTTCTAACGGAAGAAGCTATAAAAGACCGTAATAATAGGTAATAATCCAACCAAATTATTCCAAGAATAGACTGGGGAAGGAATCGCGTGGCTTGGCCGAACTAGCCATCGCTGCATACAAGGCGCGAGGAGGAACCGACCAATGCCATTTCCGTGATCCTCGAAAGGAACCTGAATTTTCACTACGTGTCAGGGCCGAAAGAGACTTCAAGGTAAAGTTTAGATTGGGTAGCACGAGGCTAGCGATCCCATGACCATGCAATTCTGGCTTCTCGCTGAAGTCGAGAGCAACGGCAGGAAAGCCGTTCAAGACAGCCTCGTAAGTCCGTTTGATGCGCTCAAAGAGCAGAGGTTCCGCAGATTGTCATACTGCCGAAGAAGGATCATTGACAGGAGCTCAAGATAGCACCGCAGACAAGAGAGCTTGGTTGCAGCGTCCATATCCTGAATCCTCAGCTTCGTTCGACGACGCGTATAGTCTTGAGCGGTAAAGTGATTCTATAGTTAGGACTTTTGGAGCGAAGAGGCAAATTTCAGGCAATAAAGAAAGGAAGCTCAGTTTGTTTTCTGCCTGCTTCGTAGTGATATATTTATCTTTCTGCCAGAAATAACAGAGCTTTTTCAGCACAATGCCAACAGAATCTGAGCGCGTGATCCTGCAGAGAATCACTCAACTTATGAAAGGTGTACTTATGTCGTTTGCAGCGAAAAAGCTGCAGAATTCGGATGTGGCCATCTGGAGTTCAGGCAGCATGGGAGAAAACGTCTCGCCGAAACCTCGGAGAAAGGGGCATAAGTCTGGGCAGGAAGACGCATAGCTACGCCTTTCTTTCCCTCGTACTCGTACTCGTCGTTGAACACAGCGATGGGGGCTGTCGCGGGCAGCGAACTCAGCAAGGCAGGATGGTGGCAGAAGCAGTGCAAGAGCCGCGGACGAGGCGAGTCGAGTGTGCACAGCCGCGGCAACGGCCGAACTTTAAAGCCCCTCGGTGCAGACTGCCCTCCCGCACGTTCCTCCAACCATCATGTCCATCGATACCCTTCAGAAACGCTACGAGGCCGCCGGCCAGGGCCATCTCTTCAAGTTCTGGCAGGACCTCTCCCCCGCTGAGCAGGACGAGCTCAAGGCCCAGCTCGAGGCGCTCAACATCGAGCGCGTGAACCGCATCTACACCAAAGCCGTTGCTGCCGAGGAGGAGGCCCGTCATCCGAGCTCACAATCCATCGCCATCGAACCCTCCCGAAAGGTGCGTCCGAGACCGTCACCGATGCCGCCAAGGCTGCGGCGTGGCGCGAAACGGGTCTGGCAGCCATCGCCCGTGGCGAGGTGGCGTGCTGTTAATGGCCGGTGGGCAGGGCTCACGGCTTGGGAGCAGTGCGCCGAAGGGTTGCTACGACATCGGATTGCCATCTCACAAATCGCTGTTCCAATACCAGGCCGAGCGCATCGCACGTTTGCAGACGGTCGCCGAGTCCGAAAACTCCAAACCCGCCGGATCTGTGGTGATCCCTGGTATGTGATGACCAGCGGCCCAACGCGTCGCGACACAGAGGATTTCTTCAAGCACAATTCCTTCTTTGGTTTGGATCCCAAAAACGTCATATTTTTCGAACAAGGTATGTATGCTATTTATTTATACCTCTACCAAGGCATGGCTCGTTGAGGCTAATTATTTATAGGAACATTGCCATGCCTCACGATGGAAGGCAAAGTGCTCGAGACACGTTCCCGCGTCGCTGTTGCCCCAGATGGCAACGGCGGACTCTACGCCGCCACGCGCTCCCCGTTGACTCCAGGAAAGCCCGACACCGTCCTCTCCGATCTCGCCAAGCGCGGCATCCTCTACGTGCACGCCTACTGCGTCGACAACTGCCTCGTCCGCGTCGCAGACCCCGTCTTCCTCGGCTACAGCATCCAAAGGCAAGCCGACTGCGCCGCCAAAGTCGTGCCCAAATCGCACCCCGCTGAGTCCGTCGGCGTCGTCGCCCTCAGGGACAACAAATACAGCGTCGTCGAGTACTCCGAGATCTCGAAGGAACAAGCCGAGGCCCGGGACGCGGAGACGAACGAGCTCAAGTTCCGCGCAGGCAACATCGCGAACCACTTCTACACGACGACCTACCTCAACCGCGTCGAGTCGTTTGAGGAGGATCTAGCCTTCCACATCGCGCGCAAGAAGATCCCCCACGTCGACCTCGAGACCGGCGCCGGCGTCAAGCCAACCAAACCCAACGGCATGAAGCTGGAGATGTTCGTCTTCGACGTGTTCCCATACACCGAGCGCTTCGCGGTATTGGAAGTCGAGCGAAACGAGGAGTTCAGCCCGTTGAAGAACGCGCCTGGGACGGGGAGCGACGACCCCGAGACGAGCCGCCGTGATCTGCTGGCCCAGCACAAGAGGTTCTTGGAGCACGCTGGGGCGAAAGTCAAGGAAGGCGTTGAGATTGAAATCTCTCCGCTCGTGAGCTACGCAGGCGAAGGATTGGAGGGCATCAAGGGCAAGGTCTTCACCAAGTCTGGACTGGTTGAGGAGGTCGAGGAGCTGGATGCGTTGGCGTAGGAAGTTTAGACACCCCTGGGACTTGTATGTTGCATTTTCGGACACGGACACGCAGAAGAGCCTCGTACGTTGTTGGATTGGATACGGACACCTACTGTTTTTCGTTACTTTAGACACACCTTGAAGGTCATAATATATTGTCAATGGACGCTTTGGATTCACAATTCTAGCTGCCCTATGAGTCCTTCGTCCTCAAGGCAAGCAAGGCATGCATCTGGGCTGAGTGTGATAGTATTTTATTGCATCATCCGCTCGACAAGACGAGACAGAATTTCATGGAGGGGTGGGCAATAAGACTACTCTCATCCACCAACGGGACCATCAGCAGGCTTTTTAGCAGACCGCGGCCCCTTCCTTTCCAGCTCTTCTCGTAGAGACGCAAATAACCGCTGGGTCCGCTCAGCGTTTGGTTTCTGAATGATCTACGTTGAGGATGTGGATGCACAAGAATGATGATGATGGTGATAGACGCGATGATGATGAGGCGGAGGCGGCGGGGAAGGAAGGGGAAAGGGGAGAGTAAATAATGAACCACAGTTAGAGCAGTCCATGCTCGATGACATAATATCGATACCGACCTCTTTACAGCAAGTGATCAGCTTGTCAATGAGCATCGTCTGCCCATTCTGCGCATCCTCCAGCTCCTTCCTCAGCTGGCGATTCTGAAACAATAAAAGAGGTAATGTGAGGTTTCGCGTCGGAGAGGGTTAGGGAGCATGCCAAAAATTCCAAAAACAATCGAACGCGAGGCCTCTCCTTAGAAGGAAAAAAAGTGGGGAAAAGGAGGTATTCTTTTTAAGGTGGGGGCTCATACAGATTGACGCATACCTCTTCCTCCTGTTTACTCGACCTGCTTTTCTCGCCTTCCGCTAATTGCTTCTGCTCGGCAGCGCGTGCGCGTGATAGGAGGACCTCAAGCTCCTTCGACCGTATGACGCATTCGAAGTGCTGCTCGCGGAGTTTGTATTGGTGTAGGACTTCTTTCAGGCGTTCTCGGATGCTGGTAATTTTTTTTGTGAAATTAGCCAGGCTTTTTGATTGGGTGCAGAAAACTAGCACTTACACGCCGTCAAAGATCTCCTCGATTGTACGTCTTGCCCTGCAATCTCGTTAGACAAAAAAAAACCTCGCATATAGTGTTGAATACATACTCCTGTGGGTTGTCCGTCCAATTCTTTTTCAGCTTTTCACGGCGAGGTTCTACATGCTCCTCCTTTGGTAGAGATGCTGTTTCAGCACCTTCAGCATTTATCCCAAAAACCAGACTCACCCATTCTTCCGAACCACCACCGCCCTCCGTCAAGTCCATTAACTCAACAGCAACGATCTCATCCCCCTCGTCAATCCCAATCTCCTCTGGGGTCTGATCCGCCTCCAGCATCCTCCCATTGAATGTGAAAATAAACTGCATCCCCGAGCTCGGGCTAGACGTCCCCGAATAATGCGTGCTCGCCGCATCCGTCTTCGCCGACCCGTTCATGCTCCCCTCCTTCCCATCCCCCGGCTTCCCGCCCGTGCGCTCCATGCGCTCCGTCCACGAGTTGATCAGGCGCGAGAGCTTCGTTTTGCGCGAGATCTTGAAGAACAGCTCGGCACGGTAGCGACAGATGACCTTCACCACGATGTCGGGCATTTCTCGGTATTTGACGTCCTGCTGTTTCACCTTGTCGGCGCGTTTTGCGAAGTCGTTCTTCATGCGAATGAGCTAGAGGGATGGGAGTAGGTTTTTTGAGTGGTTAGTGGGGAGGGAAAGGTAATGGCTGGGAATCCCTTGCCTCTTCCTGCGCTTCCTCTACGCTCTGCGCTAGGCGTTTCCCATCCTCCTGTGTATCCCAATTAATGCGGTGCCCGTCAGGAAAGAGGAATTTGGATCCATACTCGCAGCCGTTTATTATCCTAGAGGTCATAGGTGTTAGGACATGAGAAATTGGATGTATTGAGAATGTAGAAGATGGTAGTGCCGCACTTTCTGGAGCTCACGGGCGAGGTTCTCCATTTTGGTCTTCGTCTGATTCGCCTTGGTCAATTGGCCTTTAGCTGTTCTCCCGTAGAGTCTTTTAACATGACCTGCCATGAGCCAAAATGCAGGGTATGAGGAACGCACCAGCATCCTTGTCCTTGACCAACTTCTGCTTCTCCTTCGCATGATCCCGTTCCATTCGTTTCAGTTCAGCGAACTAAAGGTGGGGGTGGCTAATCTTAGCAGCCCATTGGTAAGTGATATTGTCCATGATTTTACCAGCTCGATGTATTTGCTATGGATCGCATTCTCTTCAAGACCTTTGACCGATTTCTGTGCTTCCTCAGCTGGAGCGAGGGGCGGAAATTTTGTGAGTCCGGCGACACACGTCGACATAGAAAAGTGGACACACCGTATCTCCTCTCTTCTTCTTCCTCGAGCACCTCCTCCTCCTCCAAGGCGGCTATTCGATTTTTAAGGGACTCGTACATGGTCGCAGGGTCTATGGGAACGTCATTCCGTTTCTTCCCCTTCGCATTGGAGGGGGCATGGTGACCGTTGACATCTAGCGGGCTGGGTGATTAGGAAAACATGCTAGGAGTCAAGCAGCATGCATGGGCGTACTATTCGCATGTGCTGGGGGTGCTGGCGGCGCACTGACGGGCGCCGGGGGCGCTGGACCGGCGGGTGGTGGTTTGGCCTGTCGTGTGGTGGGCGCGCTCTGGTTTGTGGTCGCGTCCGGGGCGTTCATTAGGAACGGCGAGCCCTGTTCCGGGGGAAAGGGAGAAGTGGCAGTGGGTATCGAAAAAGCAGGCGCGGGGAAGGTGTGGGTTTGTTGCAGCAGTCGTCTGCTGCTCGCGGCCTTCTTTGGTCTGAAAACGGATGCACACACGCCCGATCCAATTTATCGTCTTGTTTACTTCACAACAAACTCGGCTTTCAGCATGTTTCATTACGCCTTCACTACAATTAACAAAACATGGGAATCGTAGGGTTCTATTCTTCAAACCCAGTGCATCCGGGGCATATATTGACCAAATATTATAGCAGTACAGCCTAGAGTACAGTATTGTCTTGGTCAACGCCAGCAAAGCAACATATTCTCGCCGGGCCTTGTAAAAGGTGGGTAAAGACACAATTGGCACACTGGGTCACTCTGCTTTTTTCGTCATAACGACCTGAAATAGCAGCGTCAAAAAAGGCGGCCATCTGACAGCAAATCACGGTGCTAGAATGACGAACAACAAGCAGGAACACACTTCTTCGCGTTCTTGTTATATATAAACCCTTTTTTGCAGTACCTCCATGGACAGAATGATAGCACAGCTGGCATGTGAACAGGAAAAGGGAGAACCGCCGGAAGCAGAGCCTGGTTTGTCAAGTTGTGATCCTAAGAGTTCCTATGATTAAAAAAGGGCCAAGTGTATGAAGACAATGACTCGAGTCGGATGGGGCAGGGAGTAACCAGAGCAGGGTCCAGACAATGGGGGACGACGCTGGAGCGTTTCTGTCCGAGTGGACGTTTAAACTTGGAGGAAGCTGTTAGGATAAGAGGCTCGCCGGCTAGTCATTTCGAAAATCCGGGTCGAGGAAAACGAGGCGATGTGATATGAGCACAGTCGCCTTACTTGAAGTTGGCTTGCCTCGTGGAAGGACGATCATAACAGAGTGTCGAATTCTGTCGGATCGTAACGGGGTGGTTGACTGGCTAGGGCCCGTGCCTGTCCGTCAAACACTGTCATCTTTGTGAACCAACGACAAAGTTGCGAAAAAGAGGCCTGTAGTCGGAGAAAAGAATGCGTCAATAAATGCTATAACATCAATTTTCATTTTCAAGATTCAGCATCTACACTCAAAAATGGCCACTCCAAATAGCATCCAACATCACAAGACGATCATGACTCATGAGATCATGACCTGCTTTGACGAACCCTCCACGAGTTATCCTGGATGCAACGATTGCGCCACAGGCAACCGGCAGATCAAACGGGTATTCCCTTCCACTAATATCAATATCAAAACCAACCCATCAAGCCCACTCGTCTCCGCAGATGATAAATTTAACGGGGCACACACCTCAAGCACAGAGCCAGCTCCTGCACCGAAAGTGAGCTGTGCGCGGCACGCGCAGAAGCGACTCAGAAAAATGAATTCGAGCAAGTCGTCGTATAGTAGCCCGTTCCAGAGGCAAAGCTCAAATAAATGCTTCGAAAGCGTCGATTTAAGACCAATCAAAAGAGAACTAGAGCTCGTTGACGGTAGAAGAAACTTTCCAAAGTTCTAGTTCAGTGTCGACACCGAAAGTCCTCGAGCTGATGGAGGTGGTGACTTGGTGGTGACGGAAAAAAATATAACGAGCGGAGGACATGGTGGCGAATCGCAGAACATCGTCAAAGAAAAATGAGCGGGATCCAGTGCGTCCACAAGACAAGAGACCTTGGAGAGCAGCAAACCAACAGCGTCAGCACTTACCAACAAAACTATCCCCAAATCAGAAACTGAGGGTCGTCGCCGTGAACAGAAACATTGCCTTTTAGATCTTCCCCAGTAAATAAAGGAGCAGTCAAAATATAAAGCCGTGGTAGAAGACAGACGTCCAGTGCACTTGGGAGACGTAAGGCTCGACAATGGCAATTTGGATGAGGAAATTTCTTGGGAAAGTCACTGTCGATGAAAATTGTGGAATGGAAAGCCGTCTTAGAAAAAGTTTGAGAAAAGGCCGAAAATTAAGATATCATGGATAGTTCTTTTCAGCTCAAGCTTGAATGCCCGAACTCTCAGGAATGCTGCTAGTGGGGGTTGGACAATGGAAACAAGTTGAAGATGAAAACTTGAGAAAGCCGAGCCGGCATGGTTGATTGGCTGGGGCACTGATGGAAAACATTGCTGTTTGAAGATCACAGTGCACTTTCTCCAAGTCTGGTTACTACGAAGGGAGCTCCTTAAACCCGAACCACCATGTCCTCTGTCGTTTCCCACGACCGAGACCTGGCCCACAGGGAAAAGGCTGAACCCCTAGAGTGCCCCAGCGGGGTAGGTAGGCACTGCCTACCTACCAAACGCCTCGGTACTAGGTTCAGGCGATACCAGCAGCTCCGGGGACACCACCCAGAGCCAACAGAGGCGACGTAGAGGGCCATTGAGCCAGAGCACTACACGTAGACACGCCGACAGAGGCCGATGCCAAGAGGCTACACGTGATAATCCACGAGGAATGTCATGACTCATTCTGCAACGACGACGGAATGGGGTATATAAATAGACTGATTGGAACAAATGAGAGATAATTATGGCACCGGGAAACGAAGCACCGGAAAACGAAGCACCGGAAAACGAGGACTAAAGAGGTGATGAGCACGTGCGAGTGAATCAAAGTAATCCAGCAAACGCACCAGCGAAGCAAACTGTACGTTGTAGCCTCCGAAGGACCAACACCACGACCAAACAGACAGCTGCACCCAAACTCTGGCCCAAATGCCTCAATACACGCTCCTTTGACTGGCTGCTAGACATCCACTGATCCACGAATCCTAAAAACCAATATAAACAGAAATGATCAAACACAAACAAAATATGTTACGTACCTCAGACGATGCAACGGCAGAGGCGATGGTGGCCGAATGTCAGGTAATGTGGGCATTCTCATTAAGTGATTGCACCAGCCAATTAAACCAAGGCTGACAGAGCAAATTGGCACAAGGAGGGTTACCGATGATGCTGGTAGCCCAGATGGATCTAAGGCAATGGAATATTCCAACCAAAATCGCCCTGTCTGGGAAACCCCCCCCACAACCCCCACATGGTTAGTGATGTGCGGGCTCGGGCTTGGCTTAAAAGCCCCGGCTTGGGCTTGGCTTGCCAGGCTTGGGCCTTGCCAAATCCCAGGCCAAGCCCTGAGCCCGTGATAGGGCTTGGCCTGGCCCGGCTTGGGCCTGAGCCCGGGCTTTGGGGCTATTTTTAGAAATAGCGCGGAGGGCGCCTTTTTGCATCTCCACGCCGCGGAGACTGCATACTGCAGGCCTCGTTGTGCGTGCAGATGGTACAAGGGCTCATGGGGGATGGGAGAGCCATGGCCGCCACCTGATGGAGGATGTGGTGCTGACGTGGCGCAGCCGATAGAGGGGATATGCCTATGAGATGGTTGAGGATGCGGAGAGGGGAAACGCGCTGGCTGCACGCTGTCAACATGAGACACAGCCATATGTTGTGAAATCGTGGCAGGGGAGGAAGTAGATAATACCACGATGTGCTAGAGGAAATGCGTTAGCACATTATGGGAGGTTAGAGAAGATATAAAACACACCTGGGACGGGATAACGCGACGATGTCGTCCCGTCTTTGTGCTACCTTCCTTCCCCAATGCCCATGGCAATGTTGTTGATGTGTCCGCATGCCTGAACTGTCTTCGTTCGTCACCGGTGCATTCATTGTCGGGGTGTGGTGTTGTGCGGCGAGGAGCAGCGGAAGCCGGAGCATACAGCACCCTTCTCCTTACTTGCGGTCTTGCGGAGGTGCATTCTGCACGGAGGCGAAATGGGAAAGTATCGCGCAGCTGGGTGGGGAGCACCAGTTGTGCAGGGGGTGTGAAAGGGCGGAAGAGGGTGGCGAGGATGTCGCGGACTCGCGTCGCGTCGATGGCCGCTGCACATCATGATGACGTGGCCATGGATCCGGGCAGATGCCGCCACAATGAGCTGAGGGAGGGCATCAGTGAAGTCAAAGCTCTAGAAGGGGTGGGGACACACCTATGGCGGGACGACGATGACACGTTGTCCCGTCCTTTCTTCATCCTTCAACCTGTTGTCGCTGCTGTCTTGCTTGCGCGGCACCGTGTGTCTGTCGTTGTTGCTTAATTTATTGTTTGCGGTCAGCAGCTGCCTGTTATGTGCAGCAGTGAGCTGCGGTGTGGAGTGGATGGGGTGCTGGAGAGGGTCGACGGCCTTGGGAGAGGCTGAATGATGGATGGAAGACACTTTAGTCGCTGTGCTGGCACGCGCGTCACGGCCAATTGAAGCTCCGCCCAAACTGTCAAAAGCCCGGGCCTGGGCCGCGGGCTCGGGCTTTGAAATATCTCAGGCCGGGCCAAAAGCCTTCTCAGGCCCGTTGCCGGGCCCGGCTTGGCCCGGCCTGAGCGGGCTCGGTACCCCAGGGCTTAGGGCCTCAGGCCCGAGCCGGCACATCACTACACATGGTACGGCACCTCCCAAAAACATTCGCCTGCCCAGTAAATCTCAATGCGCTCCCCCTCCCGAATCCCCCTATACCAAGGTGCCTGCAACACAACCATTATCCAGCACTCCCGAGTGGCAGAACCACGCTGCTCCTGGTAACAACCCAGAAAGGCTGATGCCTTTAGGACCCTCCCCATAGGTCCACCAGAGATAAAGGTAAAAAATGAGTGGTAATAGCTGTGAGGTAGCTGACGATAAAGCGCATACAAAGAAATAAAGAGCAAAGAAGCATTCATTCCTATCCCCCCCTCCCTGCCCTTTAAAAGAACATAAACATGATGGCCCTGATACAACACCCTCCACGATAAGCCACCGATGACCATATCGTGAATGCCCCCATACTCCGAAGGGCCACCTAATGGAGAAATCAAGAAATGGAACAATCCCAAAACTAAGCAACATACCAGGATTGGTAAGATAAAGAACTGCCCCACAAGCTCCACCAATAAATATCCACCAAAGAACGAAACATATTGCATGCACAAGGAAGGAAGAAAACTGGATGGGCCAAGACAAACAGCAAACTTCTGGAATGGAAAGAAGCGCCACAATCAGTGCCAACCTACATCAAATCCCACTGAACCACGCACCTTCTGAATAGAACCTAGACCGGGCAAAAAACTGCCTTCTGCTTTGCGCCAGGTCCCTAAAAGGCGGCGGCCCCACAAGTGCCCAAATCTCTGGAGGGGCTAGCCTCTGCCAATGGATGAGCAAAACCAATGGAGCCACTACAAGAAGAGCTGCGTGGAAGGGTATCATCTCTGGCTGCAGGCTTGCCCAGATAGTGGCCTGGTAAGGTGTCTGGAAGGGTGGTAAACAGGACCCGGTAGAAACAATTAAGGCAACCAGTGATGTCAAACCCATAATGGAACCAGACAAGGGGGATAAAAAGGGTCACCACGACTTTGGTAATCTTGAGAGGAGCAGAGTCGGTGCGAGTAGCAGGATCCTTGAGAAGAGTGGAATCCTCGATAGGAGCAGGACTTCTGAGAGAAGAGGGCTCTAATAAGACTGCAACCTCAAGCCACCGCTTCTCGTGATTGATGACCTCTCCAATCTCTCCTTGCCAGACAGGCAGAGAGTCTGAGCCAGCCCCCTCCTGGAAAACCTTGACTGTGTCTCCTTGGTGGAGAACCTTCTTCTTCGGAATAATAGATGTGGTCATCCACCTATCATAGAAGAAGGGGGCATCAGTGGTTCCCTTCTGACGTCGTGTCCGCCGGGAGGCAAAAATGGAGACTGAAGCTGGACTAGATGGAATGAAGCCCATGCCTAAACAAATGAGTGTACAGTTTTGGAGATGCAAATGAAGGTGGGCGAAGGGATGGAAGCTGTAAAAATGAAACGAAGGAAGAAGCCCCCAGACCTATCCTTTAAGAACCATAGCCCTGGCAGAACAAATATCGAACAAATATTTACATATTAAACCAGTACTAATAATACAAAGCACACACATCTAGGGCCAAATAAGAAAGGGTACTTGAATGAGGAACCTAAACCCCTACATACAGAAAGGGCTGCTGAAAGCCCCCTGAAGATAGATAACTCACAAGACTGAGCCTACCAAGGCTGGGATCACACCGAAGATGCGAGCCACAGAGAGCGGTATGATCACGAGACCACTTACGGATAAGCGGGAACCGCCCTCCCGTAGCCACACCCGGAACCGGAAATCAAGGCGGGGAGACCCGAAAGGCCCAGGCCCACCCAAACTATACACCACATATACGGTACACCCCACATAAAGCCGGTTGTCGCACGAAACCGCCGCACCCCGGACGTACAATGCTAGAAGTGTGAAACTCCACCCCCACCCCCCATGGCCACCATGACATAGCAGCAACACCGCTGCACAGGAAGGATCCTTGTAGCTATCACAGGAAGAGCCGAGGGACTGGGGAACAGATGCACACGATGCAGGCATGGCCCCATCCCCCCGAGAATGTAGAACCCAAAGCCGCATCCCACGTCCCATAGCTCACTGCCATACATGAGCCGCAGACCCACAGCCGCCGCCCTCCCCCCCATCTACACTGGACGCCAAATGACGCCGGCTAACCCACCCCAAAGGGAGTACGCCAACCCAGCTCCCATCCCCAGAGATGACGAGGGCAAGGGCATCCCGGACATCGGTGATACCCCAAAGCCTCCATTCAAAATCGCGCCCCACATCCCTACAGCACTAACGGAGCGACCTCAGGCCGGGCGTCGCCCCGTCTGGAAGCAGCCCCAGCACCACAAGACTCCGCCGAGCCTCATGATCGTGCCGCACCCTGAGAGTGGCCTCCCAAGGACTGCAGGGCTGACCTCCTTCGACCTCCGCCGAAATGTCGACGAGGTTAGCCTAAACACTTGGAATGAAATGAGAGACACTGACTACTGCCTGGCCTTCCTTGCCTTTGACCCTTTCGACTCGGACAAGAGGGGCAACGTGATGCAGATCACCGCACTGCTCGCACAAGTCTTCGACCGCCCCAACCTCCTCGTGAGCTCCCCCGGACGAAGGAAGGCCGCAGGACAAGACCGGAACCCCATCCACCCCTACATGATTACTGGCCTCAGTGGAGAACATCTCGAGATCCTGATCCGTAAAGCTGTCTGGAGCACCCCCGCCCTCACGCTCTTCACGTTTCCGGGCACTGTCTTTGTGTCCAGCTTTGCTATGACAATCCGCGGCATCTCCTTCGACTCTGACGACTTCGAAAATGCCCAAGAAGCTGTTACAAGCATGGTCTCGAGAGCTATCAGAGACGACCACAGTGTCCGCGAGGTGGTTAGGAAATATAATACGCCACCTGTAGCTGGCAGTATGATGTATCAACCAATGCATACTGGCATATATAAAGGATAAATCCACAATGCGAAAATACATTGCAAATTTGCAGGGGGGATTGGATTCAAACTCAGCTGGCCTCTGCTGGGGCAGGGGGAGCTGCTCACTGTCCATCACAGTGAGCAAGAGTGCTCGTCGCTGTTGTCAGGGTTGACCGAAAAAGGAAGTCGTGGGAAAAAGTGCTATCTCATCACAGATTAGATTAAACTGGTCTATTTTTGCATTTTCCATCAAAGTTGGCATCACATCAGCAATTCCCATCACATGGGAGCATAACACATGACCTAACACTGCCACATCTGACTCAGCAACCCCTTTGGGAGTTCCCACACCCAAAAATAGAAATTTTCTACTACTGATTGGGGGGGCATCCTGCAGTTGGTCTGCTTCTCCTGGGGGAGTATGAGACTATCTTATATCAGGAGAACCGCATTCTCGAGCTGAATCCGCATATGAAGGTTTCATATTTTTAGCTACCGCCGTTCACGCGAAATAAGCGAAATACTCGGATCAAAAATGCTCGCAGGCAGATTTCTCAGGTTCCGCTGCACCGATTTGCACGCTCTAAATTGCATCCTGTAGGGCCCATTAATACCTTTCTAACGAGCTCCTGCGCGTTGTAATGCGTTTTGTATTAGTTGCACAATAAATTTATTAATATAAAATACACGGGCGCTTATACGGCACTTCCTGCATATAATAATAAAGCGCTTAGTAACGCGACCTTTAGATATTATAAATCTTTGTTAACAACCAAAGGCACACATAGCTCTACTCCCTGAATTTATATGGCTAAAAGCGCAGAAATTTGCATAAAATACGTATTTCCACAATATCTCGCCCAATACTCACCGGAATTCGACGCTCTAAAGTGCATCACGTTCTCCTAATTTATCGCTTTCTAACAAGCCCTTACTCGCCCAGATCGGAGCACAGGAATGCAGTCATCTAAGCAATGTGATGGCAGGATTGATGAGTGGCATGCTGTCACATGACCCATCAATGCCACATTCTCCTCCACCCCTCCCCATGCTGCATCCATTCCTGCCTCAATTCTTGATGGAATTGCATAATTCTTTTTGCAAAGTAAAGTACTTTCTATTCTGCTTATATCCATAATATTTACACCATTATATATGCATTATCTCATGTACTATTAGGGAATTTCGCTTTTTTGACCAGAAATATTACCTAAATCTGGCTACATTCAGCAGCTACAGCTCGAAAATGCTTCAAATATCTTCTATTAACCAGGTAGCATTATATTTTTTTTTGCACCTCAGGAGTCTTTATTATGCTTAAACAGTAAGAAAATCAGCCAAAAATGCGAAATTAGCACTATATACTTTATATTCTATACTGTATAACACCTCAAAGACCATCTAAAACATGCATTATAAGTCCCTTGCATCCTTACCTTTTTATTTTTGAAAGTTCCAATATGACCACCCATATGGTCAGAAAGATGGGGTAGGTTGTTCACTGATATATGCTGTATTTGATTATATGGCAATCAATGTGTGGTGACTTTCAACACATTTGCCTCTACAGACCTCAATTCTTACTCAAATTAAGAAACTTTTTTATAGTAGATATATATTTGGGACAGCTATTTCATCAATTATAGGCATTCAATATATATTGGAATTTTAATTGCCAAAACCTATTTTTAACGAATTAAAGAGTAATTTGAAGATTCTACTATGTTCTATGCATATAATGCCAAAGTCAAGAATAGAATATTGAGATGTATGTATATATTACTGTTTCCAGTGTTAGAAATGAGTGGGGAGGTAATATTGGTAAATTCAGTGCCAATTCAATGTAGAATTTAAAAATAGTGAGTCAATGTATGGCTGTACAGTCCAATTTCAATGATAAGATGCTCTCTTTATGGCTGGACATTCTGACTATGTATATTCATCTTTCTAAAGAGTCATATTTGCAATATCCATTCTGTACAATCCATAATTCTACATATATAGCTGTAATATGTGGTAATTTCAATGTAATAAATCGTACATGCAGAGCCATATAACAATATAATAGATATAAATATAGCATATCACATTCTAAATTATGCAAAAAAGATCAAAAGGATTGGTGCAGGCATGGGTGAGCAATCATCAATTGATGTGGAGGGGGAGGAGGGCAATCAGTGACGAGTGGCCCAGTGGCTGTGCACCTGATGGTGGCCATGAGGATGCCATCAAATCGCTTAGATGACTGCATTCCTGTGCTCCGATCTGGGCGAGTAAGGGCTTGTTAGAAAGCGATAAATTAGGAGAACGTGATGCACTTTAGAGCGTCGAATTCCGGTGAGTATTGGGCGAGATATTGTGGAAATACGTATTTTATGCAAATTTTGCGCTTTTAGCCATATAAATTCAGGGAGTAGAGCTATCAATGTGTGCTTTGGTTGTTAACAAAGATTTATAATATCTAAAGGTCGCGTTACTAAGCGCTTTATTATTATATGCAGGAAGTGCCGTATAAGCGCCCGTGTATTTTATATTAATAAATTTATTGTGCAACTAATACAAAACGCATTACAACGCGCAGGAGCTCGTTAGAAAGGTATTAATGGCCCTACAGGATGCAATTTAGAGCGTGCAAATCGGTGCAGCGGATCCTGAGAAATCTGCCTGCGAGCATTTTTGATCCAGTATTTCGCTTATTTCGCGTGAACGGCGGTAGCTAAAAATACGAAACCTTCATATTCGGATTCAGCTCGAAATGCGGTTCTCCTGATATAAGATAGTCTCATACTCCCCGGAGAAGCGGACCAACTGCAGGATGCCCCCCCAATCAGTAGTAGAAAATTTCTATTTTTGGGTGTGGGAACTCCCAAAGGGGTTGCTGAGTCAGATGTGGCAGTGTTGGTCATGTGTTATGCTCCATGTGATGGGAATTGCTGATGTGATGCCAACTTTGATGGAAAATGCAAAATAGACCAGTTTAATCTAATCTGTGATGAGATAGCACTTTTTCCCACGACTTCCTTTTTCGGTCAACCCTGACAACAGCGACGAGCACTCTTGCTCACTGTGATGGACAGTGAGCAGCTCCCCTGCCCCAGCAGAGGCCAGCTGAGTTTGAATCCAATCCCCCCTGCAAATTTGCAATGTATTTTCGCATTGTGGATTTATCCCTTATATATGCCAGTATGCATTGGTTGATACATGATATTGACAGCACTGGCTGAATACGCTCTATCCTATCCACTACACTGTTAACGCGGTCCTAGACAACATATGCGAATCCATCGACGCAAACCCGCTCGATACCAAGGACCAGGGAAAAGTAACTACGCTATGGAATGTGGAAATGACCTCCCCCACGAAAAACGAGACCGGCTACCAAGACTGGATAAGAGCAGTCCGGGCAGCGAAGTATACCTGCGTCTACGGGAAAGCCACTCCACAGCCCATATACAACTGTGCCCAATGCCATGGCATCGACCACCCGACCGAACTCTGCCCCCTCTACAAGATACGCGGCTGGCACACGACGCCCAACGACGCCCACCCACACCCTAGCAACCATAGGTGAATGCAACCCCCACCCCCCAAGTCCGCCGAGGTCTCTATACACCCGGAGGAGGCCGGAAAAGAAATAGAAATCGAGGAGGAAGAGGAGCCCATGGGGGGCAATATGGGCATAGTTGCCCCGCCTCCAGACCTAGAGGTCTAACATATCCACTAAGTAAATGCATACCCCCCTATAAACCGATCTAACTCTCCACCCCCCCATGCTCTCTGTACACTGGCTGCTATAACTCTTCCCAATCCCTGCCCTGCCGCTTCCTCCCTGTGAACCCCAGTCAGAGGGCTATGTATATGTATTCCTTCTGTTTGTTTACGGAGAGCTTAGAGTAACCAAGTAGAAAGACAGACCAGCCCCTGGAAGCAATACCCAGGCAGACAGTCCATGACAAAAAATCTCACTACGCATTAAAGTTGGCTAATAAACCAGAAGATTCAAGAATGCGTCACCACCGCAGACTTAACAGCACAAGAACTGACTTAGCACTGACAACGCGCGTCAACAGGACGATCCAAACTACAAAGCCGGGCTGCAAACTACGAAAGTTGGAACTGAAATACTTACCCAGGCGTAACCCAAATCCACGTCAGCAAAGGAACGCAACCACTATCCACCACCCTGTGTGCCGCCTCTCGCAACACCCGCTATCGCGCGAACAAAATGCAGAAACCGCACGAACCCACCTCTACATCGCCGACACCGCGATAAACCTACGAACAGCGCCGCGAAGGAAGGACCCAAATGCCTCCAGAGAAGAGCTGATTGATATCGGAAACATCTGATGAGACAGCCAGACTCCCAAGAGCGCAGGCCGACGAAGAGACAAACTCCACCTAGGCCCTAATCTTCCTCCCGCGCTGCACCCCCTTGACCGAAATACAAGAAGCAGAAGGGACCAAAAGCCATCACGACTGGACACGGAGACATGCACACAGACGCCACTGAACGCGAAGGATCCTGGCAGCAGCCGGACGCAGAGCCAAACATCTGCATAACTGATGCACGAGGAGCCGCGATGAGACCCTTGTCCACCCCAAGAGCGACCGCCGCTCCTGAAGAAACCACACCAAACCTCCCCGCCAAGCTACCGCTGGTGGAATGGATGCCGCCCCCATCCCTACCCAATCTGGACACCCCCTTGTCACCCACCTATCCCATGCCGCGAAACCATACGAACACCATAACATACCGTAAAAGTTGTCCCCATCGAGGAGAGGCAGGAGTACACACGCTGCGGGGGGAGATAAGTGCACCCACGCGCAACCCCCCTATGACACAGTAGCACCAGGAGTATAACTGAGGATAGGTGAGATGCCACGCCTCCCCATCCCAAACACCCCAGACTAACCTACGGCAGAACCACCCATCCGCCGCAAATGTCCGACCAAAGCCCCCAGCCCACTGCCCAAGAGCCGCGAGGCCTTGACGAGTTTGACCACATTATGGCCGACTCCACCAGCGCAGACCAAACCGGAGGACCCGCTAGCATCCAAAGTGGGCCCCTCCCCCCCTTGTCGCCCGTCGGAAACGCGACCGCCCTGCACGGTATTCCCCCTGGCGTCAATTTTCAGAGGATGCCCATGAAGAAAGGAAAGAAGCGCGACAGAGGGCAGTACGATGATGCCTGCGCGCCAGTAGGCTCGCCGACGACTACCATGGACACTCGTGAACACCCGAGGACCCATGCGGAGGGGCCTCGTAGCCTTCTGCTGCCACCTGCAGAGGAAACAACCCCGAGTAGTACCCACGCTGGAGCTACATCTGGAGACGAAGCCAACGAGGTGATGCCGCTGAACCTTACAGAAGTCTTCACAGAGATGGCGGTACGTGCAGCTGAGCCCAGTGGGGCGGTACGTGCAGATGAGCCCAGCGGGGCGGTACATGCAGCTGAGCCCAGCGGGGCAGTACGTGCAGCTGAGCCCCGCAGGCCAGACGCAGGAGTAGCTCCAGAGGCTCCGCAGGACCTGCCCCATCCAGCGAACTTCGAGCCCCCGGCGGGCCTGAACCTCGTTCCCATCCCCGAGGGAGGCTTCCCTGCCATCGCTGGCCTAACGTCAGAAGACCTCCGCAGAAACGTTGACGACGAGAGCCTCCGCCTCTGGGGAGAACTCCCGCAGAAGTCGTACGGCTTGACGTTTGTCGCCCATGACACCTTTGAAGGCGACAAGGCAGGAAGGGTCCAGAAGGTGACAGCCCTCATCGGCTCGCTCTTCAAATGCCCAGGACTAATCGTTAGCGCCCCCGGTACCAAGAAGGCGGTACGACAGGACCAGAAGCCCCTGCACCCATTCCTCATCACCGGAATCACCCCGGAACAGCTAGATATCCTTGTGGCGAGATTGTGTTGGAGCACCCCCACCATTACCTTCTTCGTCTTCACCTCTGCGCCGTTCCTATCCACCTTCATTATGACTCTGCGAGGTCTCTCGATCTGCCCGACCCCCCAGCGCTGCGCGACCGTGGCTGCAATCGTCGGACAAGGCATCAGGCGTGATCGCCAGATCCACTCGGTCATTGTGGCCTACAATGATGAGTTCCCTTTAGGCACCACCACGGCGGACATGTTCGCCCTGCTCTCCGACTCGATGGGGGTCAGGGAGCTTGACACCACCCTGGAAGGTGCCACCGTAACGGTATATAATGTCTTCATTCACCCACCGACAGCCGACCACCAAGGCTTCCACGCCTGGATCTCCGCGGTGCGAGGAGCACAATACATATTGATCGCTGGTCAAGCTACCCCCCAGCCAATCTATAACTGCGCCCAATGCAGGGGTATTGATCACCCCACAGGTCTGTGCCCACTCTATGGAGTGCCCGGGTGGCACGCGAAGGCAGATAACTTCTCCATGGACCCCTCTGCGGGAGGCGGATACAACACCCAGACATCCTACAGCGCCCGTGGCACCTCCAGCGGCCGGGCAGGCTGAGGAAGCTTTGGAGGACGCGGACAAGGGAGAGGTAGTTGCACCCCTTTCTGACCACCTTGATACATAGGAACACTGCAGCCAGCTGCTGCCCTACCCCGCCCTCTCTATGCTGCCGCGAAAAGCCGCCACTGTCATTACTATTGTCCCCACCTCGCTTTGCTCATGGACCTGTCGTCCCTCCCGCTCGTTGCTCCCTGACCGCAGCCTGTCTCTGTCCCCCTCTGACTCAATAAAAACCTACAAAACTAGACACCGAATGACCCCCTGCTACTGTAGTACACACCGCCCGCTGTACTGTATAAAGTTGACTATAAAATATTATGACCCCAGAACTACGTGACTGACTTGACCGGCGTGTCTGGCACACTCCGGACAGCACCGCTGTACATAGAACCCCCCACGTCCACATCTGTCCGCAGCCCAAATACTACTGACTGTACGCGGGACAGGAAAGCTGCAGACAAAGGACTATAAACAAACCAACGGACCAGAGCAGGCCGTAGCGCACCACCGCACTAAAAAGCATCGGGTAATGGGAATCTGCACTGCCAGAGTGTAGGTACCTACGACACGATGCAAAATGCTCAACCTGTAGACTCCGAGGTCAAACGGATCCAAGATTAGTTCCCCGGTAAGGACCTAGTCTTGTACTTGTGTTAGCGGGCCATCGCTTCGCGTGGCAATACTCGGCTTAGGAATTTAAATTTGGTTTATCATGGTCATGGCTGTATTATTAGTTATTCCATGTATATATAATCTTATCACTATCTAATCTACATTACAAATAGCGCACATAGGCATGCTGCGCGCATCCCCCTAGCATCTGCCAATATCATGCATGAGATACTGTAGTAGTTGCCCGCCAAAACGCATGCATCCAGGCCAGTAACTGGTCCTGTACAGCCACCTCCCTTAGCTGAGTTCAAATTTTTGGCCTGCTGTAATATTAAAATAGATTTATTACAAACTATCTACAATTTATCTAATCTAATCTATATTTATCTAATCTATGATAGTGCGCGCTGGGCAATCACTGCGCGCTGCCGTAGTATAGCCGCCACTGCCGCCTCATTACCCGCTCTCTTCGCTCTCCCTCGTGCCCATGATCTGACCCCTTGCCCTGGTGCCAGTGCTCTCAATATTGCCCATGACACACTCACCGTCGGGCCGTTGCGCACTCGCCCGCTGCACCCCCGCACCTGCTGCCACTGCAGGGTCATTGACCTTGGTCGTGGTCAGTCCACTCGGCCGTGACCCGGCAGTTGTTGTACCCACATTGCCTGGCCACTTACCGCACCCTCACCAATGCGCGCAAGCAGCGGCCCATGCTCGTGCTCGATGCAAGGGACTGGCACCCGGCTGCCTGCCCCCTGGCCAGCCTCCGCTCTGGCTCGTTCGCAATGGCTCGCCTGCGCTGGCATGCAATGGGCCGCTCGTCCTTGTAGCCACAGCCATTGCACGCATGCCGTCCTCGACCCACCGAGATTCCCGTGGCTGCAAGTATCAGGGTGAGGTGGATGCGGCATGTGTGTGGCCAGGAGTGAGGGTGGGGGTGTGGAGGCGGCGTGGGTGTGAGGCGGCGTAGGCCTGGCGAGGCTGGCACAGGCGCTAGCAGAGGCAAGGGGGGTGGGCAACGCGGCGCAATGGGTGCCACGTCACACCCTCGCCTCATTGGTGGGCATGGTGTACCCACTACCTGTCCTACATGGGCAACGCAGCACGCCGAGGGCGTGGACATGACGGCGTGGACGGGTGGGGGTGAGGATGGGTGAGGAAGCGGCAGTGTGGTGGGAAGGCGTGCACTTGGGTGCACGGCCCGCCTGCGGTTGAGGGCAGAGAGGGCAGAGAGGGCGAGGGTGAGCTGAGGCGATGTCGTGGTGGTGGGACCAGAGGCAAGGG
Organism: Pholiota adiposa; assembly: GCA_009935795.1. NCBI lineage: Eukaryota > Fungi > Basidiomycota > Agaricomycetes > Agaricales > Strophariaceae > Pholiota > Pholiota adiposa. The sequence goes on along the minus strand of QEYC01000230.1, from coordinate 11,957 downwards.
GCGCCGAGGGCGCAGCAGGCTGTAGGGGAAGGGGGTGTGAGTCAGAAGGGGCGCTGGGTGAGATGCTTGCTTGGGCGTACCAGACAGCTCTCCCACATTCCGGGTCTGCCCTTGTCTCTCCTTCCCCTTCCTCCTTCATTGATGCGCATGTGTGGGTGGTGTGGGCTCGAGAGGGCGGGTGGGTATCGACGACGGATGTGTGGTGGTGGTTGAACGTCAAGTTCAACGAATCAACAAAGCGTTGATGGCGCGTTTCGGCAAACACCGAGATGCTGTTGCTCAACATTGACAACGACAATCTAAGCACTTACACAAATATCTTCCAGTATATTACCTATAATACTGCAGTGATAGATACTCATAGTGTACAATGCTAATTGATGAATTAAAAATATTTTATTTGCCGCGTAAATGAGTGCAAAAGGATTGGTACTTGTTGTGCACACCAAAGTTGGGCGTGCGACCTGCTTATTCAGACTCCTGCGACAGAGGTCTGAATAAGCAGTTCCCAGGATTCGTGAGAAGGGCTGACAAATGTACCAATGAGAGAATCCCATCATTGATGGGGAACGTAAATGTCACATTTTGGCTGGGTTACAACGGGTAAGACTCAGGGCCCAGACCGATGAGTAAACCAATCACAGGCATGGGAAACCATCAGTGATGGGGAACGTAAACGTCACATTTCCTGATTTTTTGGCTGGTTTACAATGGGTAAAGGAACTCAGTTTTACTGCGTAAAAGCCTCGTAAAATACTCACCGCAATACAGCATTCCACAGCAACAAATCCAAAAGACCTACAGGAAGATCAAACCAGTAATGGACAACACCTCCCCCCACCTAGAGGAGCAGGCGGTGATGTTGCCCATTGCTGCTCCGATGAGAGGAGGGGCGAGTTCGGAGACAACAACCTAACAGGGGGCGAGGAGCGTCCGGAGCCGAGAAACCCTATCATTCATAAAGGCAATGAAAGGCGCTCTGTCTCCTCACCTGCACGTACACAAGTGCCCCAAAGAGCGATACCAGCTCCGCGTATGCGAGCTCATACCCCAGAGCCCCAGCCCGCTGAACCTGCGGCTGCGACACCAGCGGCGATACCAGCCCCCGCGCCCATAGCGGAAAGAGACCCGCGAGAGGGGGAATCAGCCGAGTCTGAACACAGGAGACACGTCAAAACCACCAAAGCCGTACTTAAGGTAGCATCCCTCAACATGAGAGGAGGGGGATCCACTGCCACTAGGCCAAAATGGCAGAATATAAACCAGCTCATGCGCGATAAGCATATCGCTATCCTCGCTGTGCAGGAGACACACCTTCAGGCGGAAGATGTCGAGACACTGCAGAGCCAGTTCCACGGGCGTCTAAGCATACATAACACCGAGGACCCGATCAGCCCAACAGCCCGGGCTGGAACAGCAATCATACTAAACAAACACCTAACTGAGTGGAGGGGGGCTGTCATACAGGTGATAGTACCAGGACGAGCCATACTTATTAGCCTCCCAATAAAAGGTGATGCTGTAGTTAATGTGATGGCGATCTACGCACCAAATAATAGCGCCACAAACTCCCAATTCTGGGATAAAATGACAGCGGACTGGGAAGAGCACAATCTCCCCATCCCTGATATCCTCCTGGGTGATTTCAACATGGTAGAAGACACAATAGATAGGCTGCCAAGCCACGGGGATAGCCCACAGACCACCGGAAGCCTAGAGGCATTCAAAAGCGCATTAGCCGTCCGAGATGGCTGGAGGCGCCGGAACCCCGCTGAACTAGCGTACACCTACGCAAGGCCCCCTGGATACGAAGAGCCTGCAAGATCCAGGATCGACAGAATATACACCTCTGACATTGTCCTCCAGTACAGTAGAAACTGGAAGATAGAGGAAACAGGCATAAAGACTGACCACAAGATGGTCTCCATGGAGTTCTCCAACCCTGGGTCCGCATATATAGGCAAGGGCAGATGGTCTGTCCCACCCTATCTGCTGAGCGACAAGAAAGTGATAGCAACCGTAAAGGCAATGGGGATCGAAACAATGATGCAGCTGGACGAAGTCCAGCACAGAGAACCATGGGACATAAATGGGAATGCTCAGACCATCTTCTATGCACTCAAGAAGCGGGTGACAAAGTTTATTTGGCAGTACTCAAAGGAGCACACACCAAAGCTGGATGAACAAATTAGAGCAGCTGGTGCCCTGCTGAGAGAGACCCTGAACAACCGAACGTTAGATGCCGCAATGAGGGGTCAGCAAGCTGTGGCATTGGAACAAAAAGTGAAGGAGCTTGAAACTCTCCGACACACAAAAATAAGGGATAGCCTAGCGGCCAAGGCTGCTGCCCAGGTAGAAACCATGTCAAAGTTCTGGATACAGGTGAATAAAGAACGGAAGCCACGCGACACGATACCTGCACTCCGGAAGCCAGAGTCCAGCGCCGAACACCCCGAGTACGAAAAAAGGTCATCCCAAATGGCAGAACTAGCGAGTAAATACCATGGAGAGCTCCAAAGGGAGAACTTAGAAGAGCAGATCAGCGAAGAAAAATACCACACCGTCCTTGACCACCTGGATAAGAAACTCACAAACCAGGCAAAACATCAGCTAGCCATGTACATCAAACGCGAGGAACTCCTCGGTGCACTGAAGATGCTGCCAGATGGAAAGGCCCCTGGAATAGATGGCATCCCACACGAGATGTGGAAAACTCTACAAGCTGAGCACGACCGGGACAAGAAAAACCAGAAACCAGCCTTCGACGTGGCAGAGTGTATGGTGCGGGTCTACAATGACATCGAAAAACATGGGGTGAGCCCAGCCACAGACTTTGCCAAAGGATGGATGTGCCCCATATACAAGCAGCCTTGTCCGTTAATATTCTACATGAAATTGTGGTAGTTACCCGGATAAGAATAGTGTATCCAGAGCGGTAACTCAGCCTACACAGCCACCCCACCTAGCTGACTTTGAAATTTATACCCACCCAAAGTGTGCTGGGTGGCTGCCTGGATGCTGCTCGCTGCTGGCTCTTGCTCGACGTCGTGCGTAGGGTGCTCGACACTGTCTTCAGGGTCGTCCCAAAAAGGAAAGAGCACCCAAAGCGCTGGAACAGCACCATAGTCTCCTCTAGGTGTCCGATTATTTTTTTACTAACCGCATAAGGAAATGATAAAGATATATTATTATCTAATCTAATACAAATATATCTAATCTAGTGTAATCTAATCTACATTTAATTTAATGGGTGGCGCGACGCCCCTCCGCGCGCTCACTGCCTCCTGCGCGCATCCGCCGCTTGCGCTACATGACGCGCGCTGCGCCCACGGGCTATCCACATATGCGTTGCGCACGCAGGCTGCCGATGGCTGACCCTGCGCGGCGGTTTGTGCTACGCGACACGCTATCTCTCCCTCGCGCTCCGACGCCGCGGCTCGTGCTTGCGCTACCTGGTCCCGCTCGTGAGCGCTGCGCTACCTGGTCCTCCTCGTGGCTGCGCTACCTGCTCGTACTTGGTGTACCTTCGCCGCCCTGCCGCGTGCTCACTGCCCATGCGCGCGCCACCCATTCTTGTTGACCAACCGGTCCCGCGCAGCTTGAACCACCGCCTTTGGGCGCAATGGCGGTTACCAACCCTGCTCCATGTACCGCCTGCATCGCGCTCGGGTTCGGCACGATGCAGTGGTGGTCGCCATGTGCCCGTGCTCGACAAGGTTGGCTACGAGAACCAACTAGCTGCCACCTGAGATTCCCGTGGGGTCGAGTATCAGAGGCGGCAAGCCAGCGGGGCAGAGGGGGCGGACAGAGAGCGAGGAAGAGCAGAGGGAGGAGTGGAGGGCGGAGTCACGGTTGCGGTGCTCGTACTCAATTACCTGCTCAGAAACAAAGAAAGGTTAGTAAAAGAAACGACAGAGGAAATAAAACGTACCAGGCGGTCCCAGGACCGCCGCATTAGATTCCTCGGTCGCCCATGCTGCCATGCCCGCCACGCTCGCCGTGTGGTGCTCGATGTACTTGACATGGCGCACTGGCCGTGCGAGGATGTTGTGGCAGCGGGGCTGCTCGCTGCTCGTGCTCGTGCCGCGTTATTCCGCTTTTGCAGGGGGGTGGATGGGCTACGCAATGGGAAGGAGGGGAGATAAGTGAGAATAGGTGGGTATGCGCGAAGAGATGACATACCTAGGGCAGGGATGACGGCGAGGCGTCATCCCCTTGCCGCCGTGTTCGGAACGAGGGTGGGTGTGCTCCTACCCGCGTGCTCGTCCTGGCGCTCGCTGTGGACTTGCTCGTCGCCATGCTGGTGGTGGTCGCGTTTAAGCTCGAGCCGGCGGTGGTAACTGACATTGCGCAGACAGAGCCGGCGTTGCGCGCGTGGCTGTGGTCCTGCTCGGTCAACCCTGCGCGCGGGTTCGTCGTGGGCAAGTCGCCGTCACTGGGTTGGTGCTGATACTCACACCGCGAGAACCCCTACTGAATGGGATCGATTGGCTATGTGACGGAGAGAGAGAATGAGCGGCGGCGGGTATGCGAGTCAAGTACGACTTACCTTAAAGGGGGTTGACGACGACGCATCATCCCCAGTCCTCGACCTCCTGTGCCCCTCTGGTCTCCCCCGCCATGTCGTTGTTGTCGCATGCGGTTCGCTTCGTGCAGCGGGGTCTATGGAGTGCGTGCCATTGGGAGATGGTCGAAGTTGTGAAGTTGAGTGTCCACGGCCCACAATCAACAAAGACGCGGCTGCACGTGCGTTCGGCAAATGCCGACGCCAACCGCTCGCCGTCCTTGACGTCGATCTCGACGCTTCCCTTATTGTACATCCTTGATTATACCAAAGCCACCTGTAGAATACTTATGAGTATATATTTCTCAAAATATTTGAACTGATTATAACGAATTTTGGTCCGGAATAAGCGCAGATGTTGCAACGTCGCCACAGAACATCAAACTTCAAGGCTTGAATGGCTAATCTGACAATCGATAAATTAGTTTCAGCCGGCATAATAGACTCTAGATATCTCCTACAAATTTACATAAGGTACCTGTTAGCCTGAAGTTTTTTGGGGAAGTATAATATGGAGTACCACCTTTCAACGTGTGTCTAGCTATTTATATCAGCATAGTAATTGTATTCCAGTTACGCGTGGCGACGTCGTGACAGTTATGTCCATAACGTAGAAAGCTCCATATAAGTCAAAATTTTTATTTCAAAGAACGAATGTCACTATTATATAGAGCATGTACAATTAACAACTAACTGTAATAATGACGGGAAGTCAGGCAAATTGTCGTCGTCGTCGTCGAGCGTGGCGACGTCAAAGCAATTTCGTTAAATTCATGCTCATTTGCATCTAATAAAATAGTTTTACCTGTATGTAGTGTAGCTAGTAGTATATTAGCACTATCTACCCATTAAAATCGCCTTCTCCATCCCCACAGTCGCGCAAAACGTCGTCGACATTGGTGCAGAGGAAATTCGGTATTTGCCGGATCTGACTCTGTGTTGATTGTTGATTCTGCGCTTGGACGTTCGAACTTCAAATTCAACCATCCAGCACCCTCCCTCCCATACAGCTAGGTTCGCCCGTACGAAGCCACCACCGACGAAAACGCGACGCATATACAAAGATGAAAGGGCACAGAAGGACCAGGGGATGACGCGTCGTCGTCATCCCCTTTCTTGGTAAGTCGTCCGTTGCTCGCGTACCCTTCCCGTGCTCACTCTCTTCTCGTGCCGCATAGCCAGTCTCGGGTACCGTGAGCAGGACCACCCCCACGTCTACAACGCCGGCTTTGACAGCGCAACCCCAAAGAACCATCACGCGTTCGAACTCGGATACAACCAACACCAGCCGGACGACGAGCAGGCACATGGCAGGTGCAGCAATGAGCACTCCAGTGGGTGCAGTGGGCAGGAACTCCACAGCGCGCGGAAAAGGATACCCGAGGGTATGGGAAGCCGAGGAACGGGGATGACGCATCGTCGTCATTCTCCTTCGGTACGCCATTTTTTGCTGGCATCCCGCCCCTCTCACTCACACTCTCACTCATCCCTATGTTCAGGCTACGTGGCACGCCCATTTGGTTTACCCACAGCGAAGAAAATGAGGCGCTCGAGCCGCGACCGCCAAGATGAGCATCGCCAACACGGGGACGTCAAGCACGGCAAATGAATACGGGCGCGACAGCGAGTACGGGCGTCGAGCATGGCCGCCACGTCATCGCCTCAATGACGATGTGGTCCATCTGGCCGGGGAGGACGAGTTCGAAGGCGAAAGAACGGCTGGTGCGGCGGTCCTGGGGACCGCCAGGTGCATCTTATTTTTCCTGCTCTTTTTTTTTATACTAATATTGATTTATTGTACAACACTGCACCACCTCCATCATCGCACACCCGCCCTCTCACTTCACCGCCCGCTTCAGCACTCCCCGCCATCCCTCACTCCTCAGCTACCCATGCTGCTCCCGCCAAGCTGGCGCCTCTGATACTCGACCCCCCGGGAATCTCAGGTGGCCTGTGAGGTGGGTGGAATGAATAGCCAGTGGGCGGAAAAGGCTGCGTGAGACAAGCGGCACGCTTGAGCTTGAAGTGCCGCCCGACCACCCACTCGCGCTCATCCTGAGCTCGACGAATGCGTAAAGCGCAGTGGTGGGGAAGGGGAGGACGGCACGAGGGGGGCGCGAGCAGCGAGCAGGTAGACGGATGCGAGGGTGGCGAGCCGGTGCAGCACGAGCACCACAGTAGGAGCACGGGAGGGCAGCGCATCACGTAGCGCAAGCGGCGGATGCGCGCAAGGAAGCGAGAGACATCCAGCGCGCGGAGCGTATAATGCAGCTGGGCGCCGCGTCGCAATTAGGCGCATGGGCAGTGAGCACGCGGCAGGGCGGCGAAGGTACACCAAGTACGAGCAGGTAGCACAGCCACGAGGAGGACCAGGTAGCGCAGCGCTCACGAGCGGGACCAGGTAGCGCAAGCACGAGCCGCGGCGTCGGAGCGCGAGGGAGGATAGCGTGTCGCGTGCACAAACCACGCGCAGGGTCAGCCATCGGCAGCCTGCGTGCGCAACGCATACGTGGATAGCCCGTGGGCGAGCGCGCGTCATGTAGCGCAAGCGGCGGATGCGCGCAGGAGGCAGTGAGCGCGCGGAGGGGCGTCGCGCCACCCATTAAATTAAATGTAGATTAGATTACACTAGATTAGATATATTTGTATTAGATTAGATAATATAATCTTTATCATTTCCTTATGCGGTTAGTAAAAAAATAATCGGACACCTAAGGAGACTATGGTGCTGTTCCAGCGCTTTGGGTGCTCTTTCCTTTTTGGGACGACCCTGAAGACAGTGTCGAGCACCCTACGCACGACGTCGAGCAAGAGCCAGCAGCGAGCAGCATCCAGGCAGCCACCCAGCACACTTTGGGTGGGTATAAATTTCAAAGTCAGCTAGGTGGGGTGGCTGTGTAGGCTGAGTTACCGCTCTGGATACACTATTCTTATCCGGGTAACTACCACAAGTTCATGCATGATATTGACAGACACTGGTGATACAAGAAGGGTGAAACCACCGAAATAAGCAACTATCGCCCAATCACAGTCCTTAACTCAGACTATAAAATTATGACGCGCATACTAACAACCCGAATAACAGATGTAGTGCCCGACCTGATCCATGCAGACCAGGCGGGCTTCATGAAGGGCAGACGCATTGAAGACCAGACAGACTTGGTGAAGCTAATGCTGGACAAGTGTGAAGCAGATGAGGAAAATGGGGTTATAGTGTGTCTTGATCAAGAGAAAGTGTACGACAAGATAAAGCACACCTTCATATGGCGGACCCTGGACAAGTTCAACTTTCCCAAACATTTCTCAAACACAATTAAATCACTCTACGAGTCGGGGGAAACAGTCGTCATCATAAATGGGGAGATCAGCAGTCCCTACAAGGTAATAAGAGGGGTACGTCAAGGAGACCCCCTGTCCTGCCTCATCTTCAACCTAGCCATCGAATCTCTGGCGCAGATGCTCCGAGACTCTACATTAGAAGGATTCCGAATACCAAAACTAATGGAGCGCCTGATCACTACCCTGTTCGCTGATGACACCACCATCTATCTCTCCGCTGGGGATAACTTCCAAACACTGATGCAGATACTCGAGGACTGGTGCGAGGTCTCTGGTGCAAAGTTCAACATTAAAAAGACCTTCCTGATTCCCGTGGGCTCACCAGAATACCGAGCGCAGCTGTCAACAATGCGGCAGATAAATGAGGAACAACCCCCTATACCGGAGGGCATGCAAATCGCGGAAGATGGGGTCCCCATCCGCATACTCGGGGCCTTTGTAGGTAACAAGGTAAACGAGGTGGAAGTCTGGGCGCCAGTAATCGAAAAAATAGATGCAAGCTTTACAGCTGTTTGCATAAAGGTTGACACTCCGCGCCCGCGCGTGAAAGAGAAACAAACTCCGCCACACGAGCCCTAACCTAGGGTTCCACCGCCCCGTCCGCGCAATTCGACGCTTTCTCTTTCCCCTGGAGTTCATTTTGGCCGTAATTCAACTCCGTTGCACTCGTATCACTCCTGAAACATTGTTGTCCGCCTTATTTCGCATGAATTTTTGCAAAAAATGTGAAGATCTGCCCAATGAAGACACGCTAAACTTCTGTGACCATTCTCCGCCATTCCGCAACCCGAACGTGGATATATGCATTCCTGAATGTTGCTTTGAAGGATATGAGGGTCATTAGCAACTGTGGTGAAGGAATTGAGTACTGCTGCATGCTTCAAAGACTAGGGCACTATTGTGACTTTGTGAGGACATCTGAGGATGTGGTGATGCTTTCAACAAGTTTGCTCATAGATTTGTGAGTCATACAGAGGATACACAACATGATAGATGACAGCAAAGCCTGGCCTATTATACTATCAATCTGAGATGCCTGCCACCTGCGTGTTCATTGTTCAATGTGAGGAAATTTGCGCAATGTACGCCGTTGCTGCTGAAGAGCACTGAGAGGCCATTTCTGGTCAATTTCTTCAATGCCGTGACGCATATATGCACCCCGAAGGAGGTCAAAGGGACATGAGAGTTCGATATGAACATCCAATGTGATTGAGAGGCCTGCGTTGTTGTGTATGGGCCGCGGTTGAGAAAGAAACCCTAGGTTAGGGCTCGTGTTGCGGAGTTTGTTTCTCTTTCACGCGCGGACGCGGAGTGTCAACCTTTATGCAAACGGCTGTAAGAGATGGGAGAAAGGCCACCCCACCATTGAAGGGTGACAGATGATTGTGAACATGGTTGTAGGCAGTCTCACCCAATACCTGACTAGAGTGCAAGGAATGGGAGAGGCCACCGAGCAAGTCCTACGTAGAAAAGCAACAAGGTTTGTGTGGGGGGACAGCTCCCCCAGAGTAAACCTCGAGACACTGCAGAGCAATAAATTAGCAGGGGGCAAGAAACTCCTTGACCTTGAGGCATGGAACGAAGCCATCCGCATAACAAAGATACGGGCGTATCTCCAAACTGGCATCGAGCGCCCCAAGTGGGCATACATAGCTGACCACTTGATGGCAGAGAACACACTGCAGGCACAGCTTGTTAGGGACCCAGAAATACTTGAAAATATGTTCCTCCAGTCCTGGACGACGAAGGTGCGAAATGGATCAGGCTTGAGCCCTACCTTGAGGACGATGATCAAAACAGCCCAAGACTACCACGTAGAACTTAACCCCCGGGCGCCACACCCGATCCTGCGAAGGCGGATGCCCATCTGGTACCACATTGCGACGGTGAGTAGAAATAGCCTGAATAATGGGGTATGGCCAACATGCCTGAGGACAACACACGGAATCTACACTGCCGGTGAAATGTATGACTATGTGAATGGAGCAGGAATAAATCAAAATCGGGCGTGTAATCGCCGTAGAAACTGCGCATGCCCAAAGTGCCAGGCCGCAAGGATAGCTGGGTGTCAATTCCCTGCCAGATGCAGGGAGGCTGGAAGACAGATGCTGAGTGGAATCCTACCAAAATGGAGGGTGGACGCACCGCAGGCTGAAGTAGCAAATAACGACGCAAATGCTGACGACCTTGGCCTGCTTGACTCCATAAATGAGGAAAATCTTGATAGAGGTCTCCCCATCCTCTTCACATGGACCCCCTTGTCAGCCAAGGACCCATACGCTGAGATACGGATCTATCTCAGGCCAGTCCGTTGGAATGCGGACCCTCCCGCGGGGGGTGCAGCGCAGCCGCATGACAATAACCCGGTAACAGTGTATCTCAGCTGCATGAGTAGAGCGGGTGGCCATGAAAATGCGGCCACGGCCGCAACCCTATGGTATGGGGGAGGCGACCAGAGAAACAAGCTGCTGCGCCTGCCAGGTACCCAAACCATAGTGAGCAGTATGAGGGCCATTGTTGCCGTGTTACTGCAACAGACGAACAGCGCCGTCTCCCTCCTGATACGGACGGACCAGAAGCAGACAGTGAAAGGCCTCACAGTACGTCTGCATAGAAACGAAGCCCGGGACTGGGCCGGGGCGCCAGATGCGGATGGAATGAGGGACCTCACGAGGATGCTAGGTGGGCGGGAGGGCCCCACATCCTTCGAGCTCATAAACCCGGCGAGGTATCCAGAAGAGACTGCTTTGCTGCGAGCGGCACTCCAGGGAGCCTTGGAAGGAAACATCCCTGCTGAGGTGGCAGTGTGCCAGGTGGAAAATGAGACGTCCGGCATGAAAGTACAGCTGGCCACCCAGGCCCTAGTATACCGGAAAATTTGAAGCACCAAAAAAGAGCCAGTGAGGCCCGCAACACGGACAAACCTTGACCTTGCCAGTGACGCCATAACAGGCCCTAATGACAGCCCCCATTGGACAGTAGACTTTGGATATCGATACGGAAGAAATGCACAATGCCTCGGGCGCGAAACTTCCTGTGGAAAGCCATGCATAGCGGATACAAACTTGGGAGATACTGGGGAAATCTGGAAGGATACGAACACCGGCAGTTCTGCCAACCGTGCGGCGGAGTAGATGAAACAATGACACACATCCTCACCGAGTGCAAGGCCTCCGGGCAGGAGGTGGTGTGGCAGGCTGCAAAGGACCTTTGGAGCCTCCGGGGGCTACCCTGGCCAATACCCACTTTTGGGGCAATTCTTGGGAGCGGGGCAAGGCCTTTTCCAAAGCTGAATGGGCATGGCTCACTCCCTGAGGCAGGAAGGTTATACACAATCATCATGCAGGAGTCAGCTCATCTGATCTGGAAGCTGCGGTGTAAATGGAAGATACAGGATGAGGGTGACATTGCGAAAGTAGCGACGAAAGATGAGGTATGGAACAAGTGGGTTGACATGATAAATTACGAGGCTTTTACGCAGTAAAACTGAGTTCCTTTACCCGTTGTAAACCAGCCAAAAAATCAGGAAATGTGACGTTTACGTTCCCCATCACTGATGGTTTCCCATGCCTGTGATTGGTTTACTCATCAGTCTGGGCCCTGAGTCTTACCCGTTGTAACCCAGCCAAAATGTGATGTTTACGTTCCCCATCAATGATGGGATTCTCTCATTGGTACATTTGTCAGCCCTTCTCACGAATCCTGGGAACTGCTTATTCAGACCTCTGTCGCAGGAGTCTGAATAAGCAGGTCGCACGCCCAACTTTGGTGTGCACAACGAGTACCAATCCTTTTGCACTCATTTACGCGGCAAATAAAATATTTTTAATTCATCAATTAGCATTGTACACTATGAGTATCTATCACTGCAGTATTATAGGTAATATACTGGAAGATATTTGTGTAAGTGCTTAGATTGTCGTTGTCAATGTTGAGCAACAGCGTCTCGGCGTTTGCCGAAACGCGCCATCAACACTTTGTTGATTCGTTGAACTTGACATTCAACCACCACCACACATCCGTCGTCGATACCACCCGCCCTCTCGAGCCCACA